>JAVJIF010032556.1:0-191114 GCA_038442645.1 Agave tequilana
ATTAGAATTGACCGATTTTTAGTTTATAATATCATTTTCCAATAATATATTTTCTATGATTTTCTAGATTTTTCTTGGAATTAAAATGAAAGTCTTCAAACCGGTGTCGGCCAGTGCGCTGACCGATTCCTAGATTTTTAATTCTCAAACAGTTTAGAATTTCATGATGGTCCTTTAGGCTTTATTCCTTAGAATCATATTTTCTACCTACATTCTTTTTCTGAGGATTTTATGATTTTATGAAAATTCCATCGGAGTCGGTAGGTACTGATTCGGGATTTTTAGTTTTAAAAACTATAAAGTATTTCTTAAAACGGATTTCACTATAATTCTTAGTTTAATATTCTTGATTTTTGGTAATTATTTCGGGTCGTTCCGAGATACTTGAATTTCGGACGATTCCGGTATTTTCCCGAAAGATTTCCGCATCCGCAACTGAATCCCGGGAATCCGCCACTTCCATTATTTTCATCTTCTTTCCCAAGAAAACATCTTCTCATTATAATTTATTTTCCTTTTTCCTTTTCCTTTATTTCTTTCCTTCCTCCACAACCAAAGCCTTTTCCTATTTTCCAAAATTCCAAATTCCATTTTTCTTCCACCAACTTCCTCATTAAATGCCCTCTTTTTCTCTCTCTTCCTTGGCCGGCCAAGTGGCCAAGAGAAGGACACTCATCCCCCTCCTCCACTTTGCAAAAACCCCCCTCTCTTCTACTTTAATTGCATCACCTTCACAAATCCAAAAACCTATAAATACTTTTCCTTTTCATTTCTAATCCTTTTTCACTTCATTCTTCACTTCACCTTTCTCTTTCTTCTCTTCACCAAGAGCCAAACCCTAGCCACCTCCATCTCCTTCATCTCCACCACCACACCTACTCCAACTTCTCTCCTTCATCTTCTTCCTCCTTCATCTCCATGGGAAGCCACCACAAGGTCATCAACTCCAACAACTTCATCAACTCCACCAACATCTCCACTCTCTTTTCCATCATCAACCACTCCTTTTGGTAAGTAATTTTCATCACCAAGGCTTGATTAATTCTTAGTATACTTAAGTTTATCTATCATGTTCAATTGTGTCTTCAAATCCATGATTATTTAGCCATCAAACAAAACCCTAGAAAATCTGTTCTGTTTGCTGTTTCCCACGATTAGTCGACTAGACCTATAGATTAGTCGACTAGAAAACCCTAGCTGAAACGTAACCTTTCTGGAGCACAGTTTTAGTCGACTTAGGTTATTTATTAGTCGACTAGAAACCTCGATTAGTCGACTACTCCCTTGACCCTAGTCGACTAACCTTTCCTGAACCAGAAACCCAAACTCTCTGTATCACAGTATTAGTCGACTTGACATGACTGTTAGTCGACTTGAGATGTCTGTTAGTCGACTACTCTTTCCACCCAGTCGGCTAACTTTTCCTGGATCAGAATATCAACTCTCTGGAACCCAGTTTTAGTCGACTATACCAAACTGTTAGTCGACTAACTCCACTATTAGTCGATTACTCTTCCATCCTAGTCGACTAACTTTAGCTGGTTGTCTTAGTTGATTCTTTCTTGAATATGAACCTTACCCTCTAGCCTTATATCATGTATTGGTATTGCTTGACTTGTCACTTGACAAACATCATCTTACCTTCTCTCTTTCTCTCTCTCCTCTTCACTCTACATAATTATATCACAGGTTATGGCGCATCCCGAGCTTCGTGGATTTTGGATCTTTTGGCATATTGGTGATTTAGGCGAGTAGTCTCGCTCTTCTCTATTTGAGTTTCCCTTTCATCGGACGATAAGTATTTCGCTTCTTATTTCATATTCATGTATTGCATTACAATTGCTTATATTATGGTAGCTTCATCTTGTACTTGTGCCATGCTATTGATATGCTTACTTCTTTATCATATACCATGCGTGGCCGACCCTTCGTGGTCGTTGGACTTTGAGTTACTTCCATGTTACCATTTGCCATTACTTCAGACTTGTTAGTTGTATGCTTCCTTTTAACACATGTATATCACCTGACCATCTAGTGTGTTATCACCTGACCACCTGCCATGCTACTATTTGACAAGACCCACTTGTTATGTTTGGTTGTTTTAAATATCATCATCCTGTCATGCTATCACTCAACACCCAGCATGACATACTTGACTTTGTGATATCATATTTACGGGAATCCTGTCTTGTTATTATGGAACTAAGTGCCACACCATATTCGGTGGGGGCCACCTCTAGAATCCATTCCCTCAGAGCAAAGTGCCACACGGAACAAAGTGCCACACCACACGGTGGGGGTCACCTCTTGAATCTGTGGGGGCCACCTCTTGAATCTGTAGGGCTATTCCTGTTATGTTCACTTATCCAGTAAGCTGATAATTCTTAATAAGCTACAACTTGTATGGGGTATGGGAGGAAGTGATGGATGCCGGAATGATACCTTGCTTATAGTAATGGACTAAAATATTGACGACAAGTGTTAGTGGGACTTTGGGCCCACAGAAGACAAGTGTTAGGGGGACTTTGGGCCTCCAAACTGGTTCCAGGTGTATGGAAACTACTATAAGAAGTGATATCAGTTCTCCATCTGCTTCCGTTAACAACCCTTGGCTTGCTTATATATGGATGTATGTGGGTTGGCCGTACACCAGGTCACATACCTAGATATATGGGTCAGACAAGTAATAATAAAAATAGATTCTGTTATGATTCCTGTTACACTTGCTATACATGTTATGATTCCCGTTTGTATTCCTGTTTGGCTTTCATATGATTTGCAACTCTGATTCTATACGCTTGGATTTCTGTGGCATGAGATAATGGTATATAGATGAGGGTTTCCTTGTTTGGATTATTCCTTCGATGTATTAGTCTCATGGGACCGTGACTTAAGCGTTACAATCACTTTTGCTTGTAATCAGCTTCACTTGGTTTTCCTGTTTTATGATGATTAGGTCATACCTGTTCATATGTACTTCATTTGTGTTCAAACCCTCCTGTCTTCTGTACTTGACACTTGTGCTCCTCCTGACTCGCCACCTGGCATCCATATTCCTACTCGCCTGGGGAGTTTCACTGACTCCCCTGGATTCTCATGTCCAGGTATGGAGCCCGGAGCGTATGGATTCTCCCCGTTACTGCTCAGAGTGGCGCAGCGGTAGCGTGGATCTCCAGCCGACCGTCCAGGGCCACATCCTTCCAGGCCCCCTGTATGCCCCTCGAGTTTCCTCTTAGCAAACTCGTGAGTGCCCTTTTTCTGTTTACTCTTGTACTTTCCCTTGTATACCTGTATGTGAGCTCCCTTTTGTACCATTCACATATGTATATCTTTTGTACTCTCGCATTTGCGCATATCTGTGATGTATTATTATTGTAATATTCATCACCTCTGGTGATAACTCTGTGATTGTATATATATGTGTTGAATGTATAATGCACCATTTGCTTCCGTACTCTGATTCTTGTCTGTACTGATGCTTAGCGTATATACGGGAGGGTAGTTCTGACCTACGTATATACGTTGCAGTGACGTCCCCGTATCGCCGGGAATCGGGGCGTTACAGCAGTAACTTGATTACTGTTAGAAGTGTAATGTTAACTTAACAGTATATTATCAGAGGTGTGGTATTAACTTGACAGTAGTGGACTTGCGATATGAGCAATTTGAGGGCCTACCATTCTATTGATGAGAATTGACAAGTGAAGTTTGGAGTGCCAGAGGTATAGTATTAACTTGGCAAATTTGAAGGTTTGCTACTCCATGTAGAGTTGACAAGTAAAATTTGTACTCGATAGGGAGTATTGAAAATTTTCATTACCAGAGGTATAGTGTTAACTTAGCAATGACTGTATTTTGTAGACCTACCATTCTGTGTATGAGAATTGGTAAGGGATTTTGGAGGAGAGGGTGGAATTACATCCACTTAGGATTTTTAGCAAATCCTCAGCTATCAACGGATTTGAGGTGCCTTTATCAACTACCGTTTGAGTTGGGCTAGCCATGCTATTCCCCTCAGCATGATGAGTTGTCGAAGACTTATGTTAGTCTTAGAAGCCAACATTTTCCTCTGTCCTTAGCCGTTGGAGGCGTCGGACGTTGATGAAGATAAGAATATTAGAACCCAAGTTTCTTTCTCAATATTTACATCATGCATCATGGTGCAGCCAGTGCCTGATTAGCTTGTGGTCTAGCAAAGGAAAGAAACTTTTCTTGGTACTTTGATCAGAGGTGTACTTTAACTTGATCGGCGGGGGAGTACTATCAAGGATAGTACTTTTTCAGGAACCTGC
The DNA here is from genome assembly GCA_038442645.1 of Agave tequilana. NCBI lineage: Eukaryota > Viridiplantae > Streptophyta > Magnoliopsida > Asparagales > Asparagaceae > Agave > Agave tequilana. The sequence continues at coordinate 4,293 of JAVJIF010032556.1, forward strand.
ATTAATTGGCATCATGAGAGTTCGCCATTTTAAGTTATGAGGCGATATGATCCATTTGAGTAGACTGACTCTACTACAAATGGTCCTTCCCATTTAGGCTGGAATTTCCCTTTTGTCTTATGTGTCATCACCATAGGTCTTCTGACGGCTAAGACAAGATCGCCTTTCATGAAAGTTCGCACTTTGACTTTCTTGTTGAAGGCTCTGATAATCCGGGCTTGGTAAAGCTCGATTTGTTGTTGGGCCTGCAGATGTTTGTCATCTAAGGCTTCTAATTCTTGGAGTCGCTGTCGATGCTTCTCCTCATTTGTCATCTCTGCTGTCAGGGCGACTCGTAGAGATGGAATTTGGATTTCCAGTGGAAGCACGGCTTCACACCCGTATACCAAAGAGAATGGCGTAGCTTTAGTTGGGGTTCAAACAGTTGTGCGATAAGCCCATAAGCATTCACCCAGCTTGTCGTCCCAGTCACGTTGACTTTTCGAGATGAATTTCTTGAGAAGTTTGCCAATGGTCTTGTTGAAAGCTTCTGCGAGACCATTAGCGGCGGGATAATATGCCGTTGAGGACACACTCTGGATTCTGAACTTAGTGCAGAACTTTTAGAAACCTGACTGATGAACTGGGGCCCATTGTCGTGGACAATTCGTTGAAGTACCCCAAAACGGTAAATGACGTGATGTTTCATGAACTTGATCACATCAGATGACTTCACCTCCTTCAAAGGAACGGCCTCTGCCCATTTGGAGAAGTAATCGGTTATTGCCAAAATAAATCGGTGTCCTTTTGATGATGGTGGACTGATAGGGCCAACTACATCCATCCCCCATATTTCAAATGGCCAGGCAGAGGTTGTAGAGTGAAGGTACCCTGGTGCTTGATGGATGAAATCGCCATGCACTTGGCAGGCGTGACATCTTTTGGCATGTGTGATGGCGTCAACGATCATCTTAGGCCAAAATATCCCAACCTTTGGAGCCGGTATGCAAGTTTTGGGCCAGGTTAATGGGCTCCACACATGCCGTCGTGGGCTTCTTTCAATACTTCCTGTGCCTCCTTTGGTGAAAGGCACCGAAGCAAGATCCTGTCATGCGATCGACGATACAGTGTTCGTGTGATCGCATTATAGTAGAATTTGGGGGCTTTCCTCCTAATGGCAGCCGCTTCTATGGTGTCCTCAGGCAGGATGCCATATAAGACATAATCAATGTAGGAAAATTGCCAGTCTCTAGGCTCTGGACCGATTGACGACTCCAGTGCTTCTTTGCCTTGACAATCTCCTGTTGGCTCCGGGTAGTCCTCAAGAGTAATTCTCGGACAATACAGGTCATGGCTGTGGATAAATTTTTTCTCCACTGCTCCAGCCGGAAGAGCCAAGGAGGCAGCGAGGGACGCCAGTGCATCAGCATGCGCATTTTGCTTGCGTGGGACATGGTCAATGTAGAAGTTTGTGAACCTCTCGGCCATGTGGACAGTTGCGTTGTAAAAGGGTACTAGATCTTCATGTCTGACTTCGTACTCCCCGCGAACTTGGCTAACGATGAGCTTAGAGTCACCATACGCCTTGAGATTTTTAACGCCAACCTCATCGGTGAGCTACATCCCAATCAAAAAAGCATTGTACTCCATTATATTGTTGGAACAAGGCTCGGTTAATGAGACAGCTCGAGGAATCACATAGTTTTGTGGGGAGACGAGTACTACTCCTACCCCCACTACTATATGTCCTTTTGGGCTTGTTCTCGATGCACCATCAAAGAAAAGTTGCCACACTTGCCTTTCGAAGGATGTCTGAGTTTGGCAGGCTTCAGCGGCCTCATCTGGGAGATCCTCGTAAATTTTGGCTGACCTCGGATCTGGATGCTCAGCCAGGAAATCTGCACCGCTTGTCCTTTAATGGCCTTTTGTGGTAAAAAGTGCATTTCATATTGGGATAGCAATATGGCCCATTTTGCCAGTCTGTCGTTTAACGATGAAGGCTTCGTCACGAGTAACCTCAAGGGGTTGACTTTTGATATGACATTTATAGTTTAGCCTACCAAATAGTGTCGCATTTTCTAAATAGCAAACACCAATGCCAAACATTCCTTCTCGATCGGGTTGTACCGATGTTCGGCTCCGATCATCGTTCTACTCAAATAGTAGATTGCTTGCTCTCGTCCTTGATCATCATTCTGAGCTAGTAGAGCTCCTAAAAAATGATCCATCACTCGGACGTATATCAGGAAAGGTTTTTCGGATACCGGAGCTGCAAGGACTGGTGGTTGCGTGAGGTACTGTTTAATTTCCTCAGATGCTTACTGGCAAGCGTTGTCCCAAATGAACGAAACAACTTTCTTCATTAATTTGGAAAAGGGTTGGCATCTTCCGGAGAGATTTGAGATAAACCTTCGGATGTATGCCAATCGTCCTTGCAATCCCCTGAGCTCCTTGAGGTTCCTCGGAGGTTGCATCTCTTGGATAGCGCAAACCTTTTCCGGGTCCAAATGAATTCCCGTGGAGGTTACGACAAACCCGAGGAATTTGCCACTGGCCACCCCCAGGAAGGACTTGGTGGGGTTCATCTTCAACTGATGGGCCCGCATGATGTCGAAGACAACCTTCAAGTCAGTTATATGATCATCTTTAGTGTGGCTTTTTACTGCGATGTCATCAATATAGCATTCCATCGTTTTGCGCATGTGTTGATGGAAAATGGCATTCATGGCCCTTTGATATGTCGCCCCTGCATTCTTTAGTCCGAAGGGCATGACGGTGTAGCAGTATACCCCCAGTGGTGTCCTGAAAGAGGTATGTTTCTCGTCGTTAGGATACATTTTGATTTGATTGTACCCTGAAAATCCATCCATGAAGGACATTCGCTCGAATCCACATGTATTGTCAATCATGACATCTGTGATTGGCAGTGGGAATTCGTCCTTGGGACAGGCCTCATTTAGATCACGAAAATCAATGCAGATCCGGATCTTTCTGATCTTTTTAGTAACGGGGATGATGTTGGCTACCCAATCAGGATGTTGTTCTTCCCTAATGAAGCCAGAGTCTATAAGCTTCCTGACTTCTGATTGAATTGCCTCCATTACTTCTGGACGGAACCGTCGCTGTTGTTGTTTGACAGGCTTTACGTCCATATTAATGTTGAGGCGATGCATAGCCACCCGAGGATCGAGTCCAGGAATGTCTTCATAATTTCAGGCGAAGACGTCTCTATATTCTTGCACAAGAGATATTAGATCCCTTTTCTCAGAGGGTGGCAGGTCTTCACTTATGAAGATGGGCTTAGGATTAGCCTCATCTCCTAGATTGATCTGAACAACCTTATCCTCTGTGGGTGGCTTACGCTGTTCAAAGCGGGTATCCCAAAGATTGTTTAAGTGTTTGATCTAAGGATCTGTATCGGGTTGGATCATTTCTTTATCTCCGTCTTCCAGGTGGCTTGTTGAAACCATGTTCACTGAAAGTTCTCTGAAGATGTTGCCGACACTAACATCGGACTCCCATGATGACGTGCCTGATGAGTAATTATGATATAATGACTCTTTAGAGTCAGAGGCTGATGGAGCTGGAGTTGATACATAGCCTAACCCCCTGCGAGTCTAATGATAATAATCAGGGGTTTTCCCTTTCGGCACAAAAGATCAAGGTAGCATTCTCCTTCCTTTGCCGAAGTTCAACCCGGGTCCGCTTGTCAGATCATACCCCATGCCCTCCATCATTCTGAGTGCATTTGGCTCATAATGACCGAACTGAGGGGGTTCTTCTTCATCTTCTGATTCTTCATGGGACGTCGGGTCAGACGTAATTCGCCCAAAAAAGGATTGGTTTTTGGCCTTTCCGTCTTGCTGGAACCATGAACATGGATTCTTGCGCATTACTGGCATCTCAATATGTTTCGAAGGATGATTTCACTGGTACATGCAATGATGTCAGAGCATCCATTGCCGACCAGAGATCATCATCTACTTCGGTACTAGTGTCTGACGGCACTGAATCAGAAGCAAACACAGAGAAATACGCCAAATCTAAGTCTTCATTAATATACCATCCGCCTACATCATCGGTGGTATTATCAACATCGAGCTTATTAGTACTCTTTATAAGTGGATCTAGCTCCCACATGCATTCTTCTTTTTCTGGCTCGGTGTCGGCTTCATTACCAGAGTCTGGCTCCTCTGGTTGCGGGATTTCCCCTGTTTCCACAGAGTCCTGATACAGGAGGGAATCTGTGAAATAATTCTCGACTCCCTTGAACGGATGCCTTTCGGCAATCAACGTTCGCACCTTTCCACTCCCGTCAATGTATTTCATGACTTGGTGGAGAGTGGAGGGAACGATAGAATTACGATGAATCCATGGTCGTCCCAACAGTAGATTGTAGGAAGTGTCCGCATCGATGACATAGAATGTCACTTCCGACCTTAGATCCCCGATTTGGCATTTGAGCTTGATCTTCCCCATTGGATGGGTTCCATTGGCATTGAAACCATAAATGGTTGTTTGGGTAGGGCTCAAACGATGAGTAGGAATCCCCAGATGTTGCATGACCCGGCGAGGCATAATGCTCAATGCGGACCCGGGATCCACCTGAATGCGGTTCACCTCAGATGATCCAATATACCCTGTGAGGTATAGGGGTCGATCATGTTTCCCTTAACCTGCATGTCACCTGCCGTGAAGGTGATGCAGGGGGCATTTTGGGAGGCGTGGAGGCAATCCTCTACATCTTCCTCCTTTGGTCCAATCGGCACCTGGGTCATGAAAACCTCAGCATTAGCGAGGGCCTCTTGTAAAGCTCCTCTGGTCGACTTTGATAGCCTAAGAAGCTCATAAAGAGTAATCCGGGCCGGGATATTGGCTAGTTGAGCCAGGACATCAAAGCGGTAAGGTGTTGCGGATCCTTCCGCGATGTCTTTTGAGAGGACCCTAGAGAACCGAAGCTCTTTCTGTTTCTCCACGGGTGATTTCGTGGAAGGCTTGGTTGACTCTGCAGCGGGTTTTGGAGGAGTTACCGCCATTTCGTCATACTTTTTCAAATATGACTGCCCTGAACGAGTTACCGCCACCCGTTGGTTGGGTTTTGTGGCCAGAACTATCGTCTCCTCTTCTGAACAGTCAGCGAGGGAATATCAGTTTCTGCTTCTCGGGAAGAAGCACATACCACATTACAGGATGAAGCTTTAGCTTTGCCTTTGGACTTCCTGCTGGTCACAGTAGTCCATTGCTGGCCATCCACAAGGTCGGGATGAACCCACATGACGTCCCCCCGAGGTGTGTGAACAGGTACCAGGCCTTTCTCTTGCTGCTGGTGAGGGTCTGTGTTGACCATTCTCAGCTCTCCTTTTGGGATAGGGACTACTCCAGAGGGTGTTGGAGGTTGTCTCCCAAACTGGAGAAATGACGTCATGTTGGTCGTCACCTTCTTCTACTTTGGACGGAGTTTTAATACCTCTGCGTCAATCAGAGCCTGAAGGATGTCCTTGAAGACATAACAGCTCTTGGTGGGGTGTCCTAACATCCTGTGATACGAACAGTAGTTGGGACTATCGGTTTTACTGACTTCTTCAGGGCGCCTAGTTTCAGGAAGCTTCAGTCGGTTGCTCTTATTGAGTAACTTGAAGAGCGAGTCGATATGTTCGTCCTTGAAGTAATACTGCTTGCTGGCGCGTGGTTGGCTTGAAGAGCCACTTCCCTTAACCGGTTGAGATTTGACGGGGGATTTGGTCTCTGTCGCCAAGTTATCCTTCCTTTTCGCTTGGAGGGATGTGTCTGGCGCACGCCTTGTTGACCTCTCAGGTCTGGGTTTGTTTTCTTCTGCCCTGACCCGGGCAACAATTTCTTCAGCCTGTTCACCTTGTTGGATCAACTGCTTCCAGGTGCGGCTTTCCGCAACTCCTATTTGGGCAAGGAGCGAAGTTTGGAGATTGTGGCGGCATGTCTCCGCCAGGGTGACCTGGGTCATTGCCGCTTGGACATCGGAGTGCCACATTCTGAAATCTTTCTACGAAAGACTTGACAGACTCTCCCTTTCACTGTTTGGTAGCCAAAAGGGTTGGCATGGTGACCTCTGAGTCATCTTCAAAGAAGCGCGTTAGGAAGAGCTTCTCCAAATCACCCCAATTCTTAATGGAGCCTTCTGGGAGCTTCATGAACCATTCAAAGGCGAGCCCTGTAGGATCTATAATCAAAGCAACACAACACTAGAGGGGGGGTGAATAGTGTTTATAAAAAAAAACAAACTACTTGCAGAAATTAAAGTAATCACAAGATTAACACAGAAAATACAAACGCAAACACCGGAGATTTATCCTGGTTCAGTCCTTGTGACCTACATCCAGTCCCCAAGCAAAATGCTTGAGATTTTCCCTTTCTTTACTTGTGTACACCCACAACAAATGCCTTGTACACCACTTGACAAACACCCTTTGCCAAATGTGCACAACTTCTCTTCCACCAAGAGAACACGCCTTGTACAACTTTCTTCTACTTCCAAGAAGACGCCTTGTACAAAATCTTCTTTGAATGAATACAATGATTTCCTATAGCCTTGATACTGAATGTGTAGTGGACAAGGTTCAGTATAGGAAAGTTTAACTTCAGAATCCTTCACTAAGGGAAATGGCTTTTGGTGAAGAACTGAAGTTGGAGATTCAGTTTTCAGGTTTCTGGAAATTTTCTTTTGGAAAAACTGATGGAATGAATTAGTAATTGGCCTTAGGAATAACTTCCCTATTTATAGCTGTAGACTAGGGTCAGTTAGGGTAGTTATGGAACCAATTCAGACATTTTAAACGTTGGAAAACGTTGTCAAATGGATCAGATAAGAGAAACTGTCCAACAGTCAGAAACTGCCTATAGTCGACTAGGATACTGAGTTAGTCGACTAGTCTAGGCAAAACTTCAACTATTAGTCGACTAGGTTTAGAGATTAGTCGACTAGGGATATGTCTGTTGGAAAAATAGGTTTCTGGATAACTGAATTTAGTCGACTAAAAATATCTGTTGGTCGACTATAAACTTTGTTAGTCGACTTAGGAATTTGGTGTAGTCGACTAAGTTTTGATTCAGAAAGAAACAGAGAGTTGGATAATTTTTGTATCTAATATTAGTCGACTTGGAAACTGGGTTAGTCGACTAGAGTATCTGTTAGTCGACTAGGTAGGAAAGTCAAGTCGACTAATTTGCATTCAGAGTCCAAACAGAGAGTTAGGATTTTGTTTTGGAATGGACTAGTCGACTAGAGGTTTTTGGCAAGTCGACTAAGTTGGTTAGTCGACTATATCAATAGGGCAAGTCGACTAGGAAAGGATTTTTGTGTAAGTTATCAAGGCTTTTCATATTTTTCTAAGTTACACAACAACTTTCCAAAATCACCCAAAATCTTCAATAATCTTCATCTGAGGTAGAGCAATCATCATGAGGTAGAAGTGTTTGTCCATCATCAAAATCTTGCAATTTGAGAGGCTTCAACATCTTGAACTTGTTAGGTTCCAACAAGCCCTTTTAAGGTGCTGATGAATAAACGCGCCAGGATGGCATAGTTATCTACCACATTCCCTGTTTGAGATTTGAAGTAGTAGATATATTGGTTCGGTGAACCTTTCCATCAAATGCCTGGAGGGTCGGAGCCTTGAACTTGGGCGGGTATGGAACCAGGTCCCACTCGGTCGGATATGGCCGGACCACTCCTGCTTCTTAGAGGCCTTTCCGGTTGGTAAGGGCCTTAAGACGTTGCTCCAACTAATTCATTCTGTTAGAATGAACCTTTCCCTGGTCTCGGTCGTCCTTTTCCTGCGACGAGGATTTAGACGAACCAGAAGTAGACTGCTCTTTCTCCTCAATGTGTACAGAAGATGAGCTTTCTCCTCTTTTCGTTTGCCTTTAGACTTCTTAGAGGAGGCCTTGTTGGTTGACTTCCTCTTGTCTTCAAGCAACTGTGCGAGCATCTGCTTGAGGGAGTCGATAGATTCTTGCTGAGCACGAATCATCTCGAGTTGTTCCTTCTGGATCTGGGCTTGCTGCTCCAAGCGCCTGGCGGTCTCCTCAGGAGTGCTGGTCATGTATATAAAGGCCTCTTTCTCCATCAAAGAGTTTGAAGCCTGCGACTCTGCAATAGCAGAATGCGAGTCATTCACCTCAATACCCGGGCTAGGGCATTGTAGTCAATCGAGGGAATCACTCCGGTCCGGGTGCGAGTATGTCGGTACACTCTTTTCGGTTCAGTGTCAGACTCATCGGAGCTGACTGCAGGTTGTTTTCCCTTACTCCTGCTTGCCATGTTTGCAGTGAGCTCGGGATATTCAATGTCAGAGAAGACCCTCCTCCTGTGGGAACGACTTCTTTTAGCTGATCGGGGAATCAGGGTCAGCTGTCTAACTAGAGACTGATGGTTTGCACCTGAATCGCAACGGCACTCGGAGAGCATTGTGATAAGCCGTTCGCAGCAACATGACGAAGTGATCCGGTTAGCACTTCTCTTCTTGGTTAAATAATCCCTTAGATCCGTGGGAGGAGGATCAAAGAGATTAGCCTCGCAATGTCGAGGACGGGAGGCATCCTTGCTCTGTGCGGCTGGGATGCAGGGTTCAGAGACGCGGGGCGCATGAACGCAGCTCTTGCGTCGCGGCTTCTGAGCGCAGCTCTCACGTTGATGATAATTGCATCTAGGTAAAGACGCTTGATGAATGCGGGGCTGCTGGGCCCCACGCCTAGAGGCGTGTGCCTCTTGTACTCGACAAGGCGTGCGAGTTTCACCTTGGCGTCTGGGGAGTGGAGCTTCAGAGGAGCCAACTTGGTGAGCCTCACGTTTGGGCTGCTAAACGCGGACTTCGCGTGCCGGACGTGGTGCAGCAGAGACACCAGTTTGAACCTTGCGTCCTGCCTCAGTTGGACGATTAAGTGTCCCAACTTATAATTGGCGCGCACGCCTCCTCTGTCGCCATTCAGCGTTCTGGTTGCGCCGTGGGGGTTGAGAGAAACCAACGATGACCTGGTGCTGAGGAAGAGGGAGGATTGGCTGGACACCAGAGAAATTGACCACGCGGGTCTCCTTAGAGATGTTGGCGCGGGTTTCACGCATGACGTGATTGGCCACAACATCCCTCACAACAGCTGCCTCTGAGAGAGGCTCAGAGCGGGTTTTCGGGCAAGTCCCTGTGGAGACCCTGCGGTAGACGCGGGCCTTTGGGCTCTTGGAGCCGGAAGAGAGGAACTCTTCATACTTTGCCTGGTCAAATTTTACGACGAGCGATTCGACCGTTTTCCCTTGTAGAGGACGTCACTTTGCGCCATAACTTGTTCGTCAGTAACGAAAGTAGTACCCAGCGGAGTCGCCATCTCTTGTTTGACGGGAGAAAAATTCGCGTAAAGTTTCCTTGAATCAATTGAAAAATTACAACGGACTTATACTCCAGTTACAAGGGAGGGAGGATATTGAATCTTGAATCCTCCCTTTGTTTAATGCTGGGTTCTTCAAGTGGCGGTGGAAAGTGAATCTTGTTTTCCGTTGACCGGGTGAACGTCGAGAACTTCTGGGGATCTTCTCTTCGGATAGTAGACGGAGTAACACAGCTCTGTCGACCAAAATCTCAAAGAGATTGTAGGCAAAGATTAACTTGTATACAGCAAGTTAGCTGAAGAGTTAGACTCTCTTTCCTTCTCTGTGGAAGCTCTCAAGTCAAGTTCTTCTCCTCAGGATTCTCTGATCTGATCTCTCTCTTTTCTTCTTTTTTTTTCCATAGTAACGGGGCTATTTATAGAGGTTTCAGGGGTGAACGTGCCCCCTAAAAAACACTCCATAATGGGGGTTAACTTTTTCGTTATGCGGGCCGTGATTGACCCCATAACCAGGGCGGTTACAACTGAGACGCGGGTTTCGACCCTCGCGCCTTTGTGCTGCAGTGCTGGCTGAGACGCGGGTTTCGACCCTCGCGCCTTGGTGCTGCAGGCTGGCTGAGACGCGGATTTTGATCCTCGCACCTTGGCGCTGCTTTGATGGCTATGATTAGCCCTGCGTCTGGAGTTTGGAACTCTGCTTTTTGGCGACTTGTCTTTTAATGATTTTTAGACAGCCTACAGGCATGTTCTTCTTGAAAAATAGAGTAAGGATCTGTGACATGAAAATTTTGATGAGATTTTGAGTCTTCTAAAATTTGAATACGTCACTCAAGCTTGTCTAAGGCTTCCATCCTCTTTTCCCAGTCAATTGATTCTTTTAATGGTTTTTTGAGAGTAGGAGTATATGAAGCTAGATGTTGGTAAGGTGTTTGACTATATGACTCGGGGGAATTTTATCCCCATTGACTCTGTGAAGAGTAGTGATGATTATTCCAGTCTTTTTCATAGTATTGGGACTGCGGCATGATTGATTCGGATAAGACCAATCCAGCATACTAGGTTGGTTAAAGTTATGATATGCCGGGTTAGTAATATCCAAAAAAGAGGTCGGGGTGTAACATGGATTACCATTAAAGTTGAAAATTGTTGTTATAAGCCATATCACACAAGAAATATCAAAATCAAATAAAGAAAAACAAACAAATAAACAAATAAAAAGGAAAAAAATCGAACCTAAGTTAGGGTAAACCTTAGACCTAGACGACTCCTAATTGGTTAGACTGTCCACGGGGGGTATATTGTCGAATCTGACCACAAGTTAATCAGCCAGGTAGGGGCAAGATCGGTGAGAGGTATCTGTGCCTAAGCAACGGGCCTAATTATGCCAAACCACTAACCTTCAGGATTTCGCCCCTTAATCCCCATCATTAGACACTGATTTGGTAAGAGTCAAATTCAAATCAACTTCTCCTTAGGTCAGTCTCCTATATGAGTTCGAGATGTCCTTAGGTCCAACGTCTACTCAGTTTTAATTAGGCTTCGGTTAGTGAGTGAGGAGATTGTTTATGGGCTAAGGGAGGGTAATGACTTACCCACCTTATCTTGTTTATAGGACAATCCCTTAAGATTGATTGTGCAAAGAGTGCAGGATATAGAAAAGTAACATTCAACAAGCAAATAATCACTCAAGAATATTTCCTAAACTATAGGCTATGCATATGTACCTTTTGCTCCAGTACTCTTCACCAGTAATATAAAATGCAAACGAATTAGACACGTGCCTAAATGTAAAGTCTAAACCGTTTTTAGCATTTAACAAACATCATTTTACTATTGAGGTTAGAAAGTATGTACAGTGAGACAAATAAAGAAATAAATAGCTGCAGAATTTTAGCTTTGCAATTCACGCCAACCTGCAAAAATACAGGTTAGTAGTTCACTCAGATTGCCACTGGAATGTAGCAAATCTGATGGCTTCTGGGCTCTACTTTCTTAAGCAGAGTCTAGGGCCGCTTATATGTCCATTGCATAAAAATTTCCTTGATGTTAAACCTGTACACCAAGAACAAAGAAGAAGGTTAACCAAAAATTAAACTTAAAAAGAGAATTACTTACCGTCCCTCCCTAGCAACGGCGTCAAAAATTGATTGAGTTTTTACCTGCACACAAAAATATAGAATTTCAAAACTTAGAATAAAGAGTGCAAGTACTCAATACCATAATAGCAAGTGGCTATGCGGGTTATGATCTACAAGGAGGAACTAGCGATGGAATCTTTTTTAGCAAGTTCTCTTTTAAGTTACATTAAATAATTAAAGATCTTCTTTTAGTTCTTTAAAAGAAAAGAAAAAATAGATTAAAATTAAGTTAGGAAGAAAGTGGTAGATTGAGAAGGTGGAGAAAATAGAAAATGGATATATACAAAGAAATTGAAAATAGTGATAATAGATTTGGGAGATTGTGGTGTTGGTGATCTAAACTAAAATTAAAAGAAAAGAAAGTCAAAACTTAAAAACTTACTTACCTCTACGGCGCCTGCTTACCTTTGACCCGTATTGACGATGTACCTATGTTTGAAGGTGAGTGAAGTATGACAAACAGGATATTTCCCATTCCCGATATACACTATGAAATGAAGGGGCAAGCTACACTACCATAGAAATGGATATCCATCACCATAATCCATCAACGGCACTTACAAGGGTAAGGCAACTTCGAGGCTATCAGAGTCATTTAGATTCACAAACACAGAAGAGGGAAGCAAACAAAAACAATAAAAAAAAATTTTGATTCGATTCAAATAATAATGAAAGAAAAGATTACTTATACCGGTGTCACCCTCAGTACAAGCTTGTTCTCATTCCACCATAAAAATCTTCTCTCCTCTCAATTACATAAAGAAAATAAAAATTACATAAAAGAAAACTAAAATCCTAAGTTACAAACTATAGAATAACCTAAATTCTACTCCCTACTTGGTCGTCCCCTCTGGTCTCCAAAAACCCAGTATTTATAGGCAAAAACCCAACGGGGAGGAGCGTACGAAGATAGGGGGAGCAAACGCTCCACCAACTACTCAAACAAAGCCATGAAAACGCGGCTTTTGCCGCATTTTCGCGACCTGGGTGTGGCCAAGTGGCCACACCTGGGGGAACACAACTCCTAGCTTTATGATTTTCCTTTATCTGGTTCTGTATTTCCCGTTTCAGCTCCTTGATTTGACGAAACTGCCTTTGATCTTTGGCTTTAACCAATTGATTTGTGAAGATTTGTTTTAAGCGATTTTCAACTGATTTTATCTTCTCTGATTTGCCTTGATATGCCCTGATTTTCTGATTTTGAATTAATTCTGAATTAAATCTGAATTTTGATAGGCTTTTGGGCTCGTTTCTCTTCCCTCTGCTTTAGCAATGGGCCTGCATATAAATTAGACAATAAATAAGTTAAAAACAGAGTTTATTATATAATAAGTATGAGAATGTGACAATTAATATACAGTATATGTGATCGATCAATTATCCAGGTAGGGCTAGTTAAGCTGTAGAAAGCTAGGCAGTGTCAGCATATGCTCGGCACACGACGGAGCTAGTGTTCAACTCTAGACATAACTCGTTCGGTGATGTTGCACTCACGGTGAAGCGAACGTATGAACATTAGGCTAAGGTACATGGTGAAGCCACACTAACGATGAAGCTAGACGTACATGGTGAAATGGCGTATGAATGCTCTGCAACACATGATGAAGCCATGCTCGCGAAGAAGATAAATCCACACGACGAAACGGTGTATGAACACTTGGCTATGCATGTGGCGAAGCTACGTTCAAACGAGTTTAGCTATAACACGTTGAGCGCTAAGCTCGCCTCCCGGCGGAGCCATATGAAAAACCCAGAGGCTAAGCTCGAGGCTGAAATCAAGCCAGCAAGCAACGATAGTCACTAACACGCACGGCGGAGCTATACACGTGTGACGGGAAGAGTGTCTAACCACTACATCAATCATACACGGCAAAGCTACGCTCAAGTGAGTCTAGTAGTAAAGTGTTGGGCGATAACTTGCTACCAGGCGGAACATCTGAAGAAGCCCAGAGGCTAAGCTCGAAGGCAGAATGAGAACCACAGAGTGGTTAAGCTCTCTACCTGCAGCTACCAATAAAACCAAAGGGTGTAAGGCCAATTTCTATTAGGCAACTCAGGGACTGAGCTGGCACAGAGGACGAGTAGGTACCTGCAGAAGTGTTAGTATCAAACACACATACAAATACAGTAAAAGGACATAGCAGATATTAATGACTAAGTGTATAGACATTGAAATCACCTAGAGGGGGGGTGAATAGGTGATAATGCTAATCAATGCCCAAATAAAAAATTGTAATGCAACGATCACCCAAAATAAGACTAGAAGCCGAATACCCCGTGAAGGGCTCTGAACTCCTTCCTCATGATTCCTCTAGATAAGAGTTTGAGGTGCGTATTGCAATCTTATTGTATGAATATTTGATCGACAATATGAATATGAAACAAGTTTATATAGCAATGAATATGAAGATCAAGTACAATGTTGCAATTAATATGTAGAGCAAGTAAATGAAGCAATGAATAAGAAGCAATGAATATAAAGTAAGGAATTAAAGCAATAAGCAAGTAAACCAAACGCAAACACCGAGAATTTTTCGAGGTTCGAGCACCCAGCTCTACGTCCCCGCCTTCACCCAGAAGGATTGCTAACCACTATAACTTCACAAAGAGTTACAATTACACCAGAGTACCCAACTCCACAATCTCAAGTACAAGTATTCTCTTGGTGATCAAAAGACCACAAACTCTCTTTTGAAAAATCCTTTTCCCTTACAAAAGCCCTATAGAACAATGAATAGGATTGAAGCTCTAGTATTGTAAGTGGAAAAAGAAAAAGAATTTGAGAGAGTTTTGAAACAAAGACTTCAGAAATGAGAGAGATTTTTCAGCACAAAAACCAAGAACAAAACTCTTTTGAAAGCCTTTAAACTTTGAATATTTTTGCAAATGATTGTTGTTTTCACCATAACCCTAATCACCCCTATTTATAGGATAGAGCTAGGGATTAAAGGGTAAACTAACAAAATGATAATTAGGAAGTATTTGACCCAGAAAATAGCCCCTAAACTCGTTTAGAGACAAAAAGGACAAAATAAAACGTGTTTAAAAATGTAGCCGTTATGGCAGAAAACACAGCCTCGGTCGACCGGCCGGTCGACCGGGTTTCAAAATAAAAGAGCTGTTGCGGCCCTCGGTCGACCGCCCGGTCGACCGAAACAAACAGAGAGTTACTGACTTTCAGTCGGTCGACCGGTCGGTCGACCAAGATTGGGGTCCGGTCGACCGCCCGGTCGACCGGGAAACGTGTACATATGCACGCACCCAACGGTCAGATTCCCGGTCGACCGGTCGGTCGACCGATCTGACCTGACATAGAGTCGGTTGATCGGTCGGTCGACCGGCTCAGGTCAAAAACTGAAATTTGAAAAGGATTTTGAGGAAATTTTGATGTTTTACAAAATAGTTTCGATCAGAACTACGTATAATACACAAAATTGAGTTTATAAGCAAAAGACTATATTTAAAAATATTTTGTATATATATATAGGAGAAATTTTTAGAAATGACATGTGCGCAAAAACTTGTGTGTAGGAATTTTGAGCTTCAAACCTATTCACTATTCTTTAACAAAACTATAAAACTAAAAACAAATCTAATGAAGTCTCTTGAGCCAAAATGAAGTCTTGCGTCATGCAATGCCATGCTAGAGCCTTCTCTTCTATGGACATTCCCTCTTGTGCCATATGCCTTGTTTGCTTCATGAACCTAGAAAATCTTTGCAATAGCTAAGCAATGTCCTTCAAAAATGGTACTAACCTGAAACTTATCTTGAACAAACTTATTAGTACCATATAGCTTCTATGTGTTTTGTTATCATCAAAACTTTAAACAAATGGAGAGTGCAACCTTTTGGGCCAACAATCTCCCCCTTTTTGATGATGACAAAACAAATAGGCTATATCAAAAAGATATAAAGAGAGAGGTAAAACTCCCCCTCAAATTATGCTATATTGAATAAGTAAAAGCAATTCAAAAATCATTACCAAAATCAAATAAACTCATGTTTTAGAACTCATACACAAGAACACAATAAACTCATGTTTTAGAACTCATATACAAGAACACAAGAATTCATTTTCTTCCCCTTTTTGTTATGCATCAAAAAGGGATAAAGAATCAAGGAAAACATTTTTATTCAATAACACAAACATTAAGTTCACTACATATAAAGGAAAATCTATTAAAATCAAGTGGTTTAGTG
The DNA here is from genome assembly GCA_038442645.1 of Agave tequilana. NCBI lineage: Eukaryota > Viridiplantae > Streptophyta > Magnoliopsida > Asparagales > Asparagaceae > Agave > Agave tequilana. The sequence goes on from JAVJIF010032556.1 coordinate 19,965, forward strand.
AAAATATCGGCAAGTTGCAAATCCGAAGAAACATAATCAATCTCTATATCACCTTTCTCAAAGTGATCTCTAAGAAAGTGATATCTAATCTCAATGTGCTTAGTCTTATTATGTTGATTTGCATTCTTAGTCATATGAATAGTACTAGTATTATCACAAAATATTTTGATATGGTCATAATGCAAATCATAATCAAGGAGAGTATGTTTCATCCAAAGGACTTGTGCACAACAAGCCCCCGCCGCAACATACTCCGCCTCGGCGGTTGAGAGGGCTACCGAATTTTGTTTCTTAGAGGACCATGAAACAAGACAATTACCAAGAAATTGACATGTCCTACTAGTACTCTTTCTATCCACTCTACAACCCGCATAGTCGGCATTCGAATAAATCGTCATTGAAAATCTCTGATTTTCAGATACCAAAGACCCATTCCAATAGTGCCCTTAATATAACGAATGATGCGTTTTACCGCAATAAGATGAGACTCTTTAGGACACGATTGGAATCTAGCACAAAGACACACACTAAACATGATATCTGGCCTACTTGTTGTTAAATACAAGAAACTACCAATCATGCTTCTATATAACTTAATATCAACACATTTACCTTGGTCATCCTTATCAAGCTTGGTTGTAGTTGCCATGGGAGTGTTGCAAATTTTCGAACCTTCAAGACCAAATTTCTTTTAGAGTTCCTTTGCGTACTTGGCTTGACATATGAATATCCCATCCCGCATTTGCTTGATTTGGAGTCCAAGAAAGAAGTTCAATTCACCCATTGAAGACATTTCGAATTCAAGTTGCATACACTTTTGAAATTCCTTGCACAAAAGCTCATTAGTAGAACCAAAAATTATATCATCAACATAAATTTGCACTATAACAATGTCATTATCAACATGCTTAGTAAATAATGTTGTGTCTACTTTGCCTTTAACAAAATCATTTGAAAGAAGAAAATTAGAAAGCCTTTCATACCAAGCTCTAGGAGCTTGCTTTAATCCATACAAAGCTTTATCAAGTTTAAAAACAAAATTAGGATGAACATGATCAATAAAATCGGGAGGTTGTTCAACCTAAACTTCTTCATTTATAAAACCATTTAAAAATGCACTTTTTACATCCATTTGAAAAACTTAAATTTTTTAAAAGATGCAAAAGCTAGTGTCATCCGTATGGCTTCAAGCCGTGCTACGGGTGCAAAGGTCTCCTCAAAGTCAATTCCTTCAACTTGAGTATAACCTTGGGCCACTAACCTAGCTTTATTCCTAATAACATTTCCTGACTCATCCATCTTATTCCTAAAAATCCACTTAGTACCAATTATTGGTCTATCGTGGGGTCTAGGAACAAGGTGCCAAACTTGGTTGCGCTCAAATTGATTGAGTTCTTCTTGCATAGCTAGCAACCAATATGAGTCACCCTCGGCTTCGAGGATGTTTTTGGGTTCAAAATGAGAAATGAATGCAACATTACCACACAAGTCATGGAGTTTGGAGCGAGTTGTTACCCCTTTAGATACATCACCTATGATGAGATCCTTGGGATGATTTGTAGCGTATCTCCAATCTTTAGGAAGTGGTTGAGAGTCTTCCACTTCATCCTTTTGAGCATCACCAATGGGTTCTTACTTTTCTTCTTGAACGGGTGAGTCCTTCAAGGATAGTTTCTCCATGTCTTCACCTAATGGGTCAATCTCTACAATATTCTCAACAACAACATTAGATTCTTCAAATTTAACATGCATGGATTCGTCAATAGTAAGAGTGGATTTATTGAATACTCTATAAGCTTTGCTAGTAGTAGAATATCCAACAAATATTGCTTCATAAGCTTTAGCATCAAATTTACCTAAGTTATCTTTAGTATTCAAAATAAAACATTTGCATCCAAAAACCTTGAAATATGAAACATTTGGTTTTCTTAAATGATAAATTTCAAAAGATGTCTTGAAAGTATTTTTACACAAATAAATACGATTTGATATGTAGCATGCGGTGTTTATGACCTCGGCCCATAGATATTGAGGGAGGTCATATTCACTTATCATAGTCCTAGCCATCTCTTGAAGGGTTCTATTCTTTCTTTCTACAACTCCATTTTGTTGTGGAGTTCTAGGACATGACATTTCATGCTTGATTCCCTTTTTATCACAATAAGTCATGAAGAGTTGGTTAACAAACTCACCACCTCTATCACTTCTTATTTTCAAAATCGAAAAACCTTTTTCTTTTTCAACCCTTTTTTGAAAAATCTTGAAATGCGAAAAAGTTTGATCTTTGTGTTCCAAAAAGAAAACCCAAGTGAAACGGGAAAAATCATCAAATAAAACAAAAGCATATCTACTACCATTTAAGCTTTTAGTTTTTGTTGGTCCAAAAAGATCCATATGAATTAATTCTAATGGCCTAGTTGACATGATATCCTTGATTGGTTTGAAAGAAGACTTGGTTTGTTTCTCAAGTTGGTACGCACCACAAATGCGGTCTTTTTTAAACTTCAAGCAAGAAATACCCTTCACCAATTCCTTAGAATTAATCCTAGCAAGATGATCAAAAGATGCATGTCCTAATCTTCTATGCCAAAGCCAATAAACCTCATCAAAAGCATTCAAGTATTTAGTAGAACAATCCAAATTAAGCATGTCAATGATATAGACATTATTATCACGAAAACCGGTGAGAATACAATCATTGGTTTTACAATAAAAAATTTTGCAAGAAGAATCATCAAAAATAACTTTAAGACCACGATCACAAAGTTGACTTATACTAAGCAAGTTATGTTTAAGCCCATCAATAAGAACAACATTTTCTATAATAGGAGATGCACCAATTTGAATGTTACCTATACCGATGATAGTGCCTTTGGAATCATCTCCGAAGGTAACGGTGCCACCTTCAACGTACCTTGATAGGGTTGTAAAGTTGTTGATATCCCAAGTCATATGTCTTGAACAACCGCTATCAAGGTACCACTGCTCCTTACGTCTTGGAGCCTTGGTGTGTACCTACATTAAATAATTTAGGACTTGATTTTGGTACCCACATTTTCTTGGGTCCTAAAGTGTTAGTGTCATGAACCCACACAAGATTATTAGATCTATTTATTTGATCATAGCAAAATTTAGCTAAGTGGCCATTTCGACCACAATAAGTACATCTATAAACTCTACCATATTTAAAACCATAATGAGTATGTGGCTTACTAGCATGTGACTTGTGAGCATGAGAAGTTTTAACATGTGAAGTGTTGACATGGTGAGCATTTTTAGCATGGATTGTTTTATCATTCTTAACATGTGGAGTGTGCTTCTTTGCAAATATTTCCTCTAATTTCTTAGTATTAAAAGCACAATCTTTTAAAACATTTTCAAAATCAACAATTCTAGTTTTTAACAAAGAAAGTTCATTTTCATCAACTTTTGGAAATTTTGCTTTACAAGCTACTTTATAAGCATCAAATTCTCTTTTAGTTGAAACAAGATTAGAAGAGATTTCTTCCTTTTCTTTGAAACAATTGCAAGTTGGTTTTTAAGCAATTCAATTTCCTTTTTCAAATTAGAGCATTCTACCTTTTTATCATCAAAGCTTTCAGAGAGTTCAACAAAAGCATGAACTAACATATCTCTACTTATTTCATTTTCTTCATCAAGAGGTTGAGTGGTTACCTTGGGTGTGTTTGCCATGAAACACATATTTGTCGTGTCTACCTCATCTTCGGACTCGCTTTCTGAATCCCAAGTGGCTTTGTATGCTTTCTTTTCAACCGGCCTCTTTTGCTTCAAGGAGGAAGTCACCTTTTTCTTGAAATCCGGGCAATCGGCCATAATGTGTCCGGGTTTCCGGCAATTGTAGCATATGATTCTTCTTTCCTCCTTCCCTTCCAATTTCCTTCTAATGTTGAGTTTATTCTTGCGGTACATCCTCTTCACATTTCTTACTAGAAGAGATAGCTCCTCATCATCTTCTTCATCTTCTTCATCGTCGTCAATAGTGGAGGAAGACTTGAAGGCTATGGACTTCTTCTTTTGAGGAACCGCTTCTTCTCTTGCCTTCTTTTTCATCTCATGAGTCTTGAGGTTTCCAATAAGACTTATGAGATCCATTTCATCTTTATCATTCAACTCCTTTAAGGTGGTAGCCTTTATCTCCCATGATGAAGGAAGAGCTTGAATCACTTTTCGCACCTTTTGGTGATTGCTTATGACATCACCTAAAGAGGAAAGAGCATTGGTAATCTTAGTAAACCTTGTAATCATAGAATCAATAGACTCATCTTCAAGCATTTTAAAACTTTCATATTGGGACCTTAAGAGATCTATCTTAGCCCTCTTTACTTGTGATGTCCCCTCGTGTGTGACCAACAAGTGTTGCCAAATCTCATAGGTGGATTGGCAATGTATAACCCGTGTGAGATCATCCTCATTCAAGGCGGTGAGAAGGAAATTTTGAGCCTTAGAATTAGCCTCATATTCTTTGTAGGTAAAGTCAGACCAAGTGCTCTCCTCACTATCGGGTCTACTATAGGGTTTGGTCAAAGATTTAGCAACTAAACTACCTAGGGATTGTAGAAAGATAGTCATCCTAACCTTTCAAATGGGAAAATTGAGTCCATCAAATTTAGGAGGGGTTTTGATGTTGTCGGCCATTTTTACTAGTGTATGAATGAAAGAATGCAAGAGTGATTAGCAAATTTTAGGATCTCTCTAAGGATGTTAAGCCACAAACTAGAGTCCTAGCTCTGATACCAATTGAAATCACCTAGAGGGGGGGTGAATAGGTGATAATGCTAATCAATGCCCAAATAAAAAATTGTGATGCAACGATCACCCAAAATAAGACTAGAAGCCGAATACCCCGTGAAGGGCTCTGAACTCCTTCCTCGTGATTCCTCTAGATAAGAGTTTGAGGTGCGTATTGCAATCTTATTGCATGAGTATTTGATCGACAATATGAATATGAAACAAGTGTATATAGCAATGAATATAAAGATCAAGTACAATGTTGCAATTAATATGTAGAGCAAGTAAATGAAGCAATGAATAAGAAGCAATGAATATAAAGCAAGGAATTAAAGTAAGAAGCAAGTAAACCAAACGCAAACACCGAGAATTTTTCCGAGATTCGAGCACCCAGCTCTACGTCCCCGCCTTCACCCAGAAGGATTTCTAACCACTATAACTTCACAAAGAGTTACAATCACACCGGAGTACCCAACTCCACAATCTCAAGTACAAGTATTCTCTTGGTGATCAAAAGACCACAAACTCTCTTTTGAAAAATCCTTTTCCCTTACAAAAGCCCTCTAGAACAATGAGTAGGATTGAAGCTCTAGTATTGTAAGTGGAAAAAGAAAAAGAATTTGAGAGAGTTTGAAACAAAGACTTCAGAAATGAGAGAGATTTTTCAGCACAAAAACTAAGAACAAAACTCTTTTGAAAGCCTTTAAACTTTGAATATTTTTGCAAATGATTGTTGTTTTCACCATAACCCTAATCACCCCTATTTATAGGATAGAGCTAGGGATTAAAGGGTAAACTAACAAAATGATAATTAGGAAGTATTTGACCCAGAAAACAGCCCCTAAACTAGTTTAGAGACAAAAATGAAAAAATAAAACGTGTTTAAAAATGTAGCCGTTATGGCAGAAAACACAGCCTCGGTCGACCGGCCGGTCGACCGGGTTTCAAAATAAAAAAGCCGTTGCGGCCCTCGGTCGACCGCCCGGTCGACCGAAACAAACAGAGAGTTACTGACTTTCAGTCGGTCGACCGAGATTGGGGTCCGGTCGACCGCCCGGTCGACCGGAAAACGTGCACACATGCACGCACCCAACGGTCAGATTCTCGGTCGACCGGTCGGTCGACCGATCTGACCTGACATAGAGTCGGTCGACCGGCTCAGGTCAAAAACTGAAATTTGAAAAGGATTTTGAGGAGATTTTGATGTTTTACAAAATAGTTTCGATCAGAACTATGTATAATACACAAAATTGAGTTTATAAGCAAAAGACTATATTTAAAAATATTGTGTATATATATATTGGAGAAATTTTTAGAAATGACATGTGCGTAAAGACTTGTGTGTAGGAATTTTGAGCTTCAAACCTATTCACTATTCTTTAACAAAACTATAAAACTAAAAACAAATCTAATGAATTCTCTTGAGCCAAAATGAAGTCTTGAGTCATGCGATGCCATGCTAGAGCCTTCTCTTCTTTGGACATTCCCTCTTGTGCTATATGTCTTGTTTGCTTCATGAACCTAGAAAATCTTTGCAATAGCTAAGCAATGTCTTTCAAAAATGGTACTAACCTGAAACTTATCTTGAACAAACTTATTAGTACCATATAGCTTCTATGTGTTTTGTTATCATCAAAACTTTAAACAAATGGAGAGTGCAACCATTTGGGCCAACAGACATGTGAAGCTAAGCAGTGTTGGGGTAAAGTTAGTAAGCAGTGTTAATCGCTAAAGCACATGACGGAGCTATACACATGTGAGGGGAAGAGTGTCTAACCATAGCATCGGCAAAACTCTCACTCGAGCGAATCTAGCAAATAAGTGCTGAGTGCTAAGCTCACCGTCCAGACGGGAGCAGATTTAAGAGAAACCACGAAGCGGTTGAGCGCGAAGGCTAACGACCATGAAGGGTCGGCCATGCATGGTAATAAAGCAATAATAGAGTAATATCACAAGCAGTATACAAATACATGTATTAAGCTACATTACTACAAGCATTCGTCACAGAACTACTACATACACAATCCTGGGCACACGGTCACATACAAGTACAATAGTTACACAATCCACTATACAATATACATACAACTCCTAGATACAAAATATAACACACGACCAACATACAACACAACATGCCCAAATACAATAAATGGTATACACCCAAAGTCCAAGTGAAGTACTCAAATAATCAAAGCCTAGACACGTGCACAACACGAGGAACATCCATGGCCAGAGACAGGGAGAGAGAAATAGTGAGAGGAGAGAGACCAAGAGAGAGGTCTAGAGAGAGTTGGAGAGAGATCAAGAGAGAGAATCAGATGACAGAGAGAAGAGGGAGAAAGACTATAAGAGAGCTAGGGGAAAAGGGGTGGCCAGTCGTGAAATAACACATAGAAGAGGGGCAAATAGGTGTAATTCTAATCAATTAAAAATTCAATGCAATTTAGAATGAGCTGATGCAACTGATCACTCAAAACAAGACTTGAAGCCAAATTTCCCGTGAAGGGCTCTGAACTTCTCCTCGTGATTCCTCTAGATAAGAGTTGAGGTGCTTAATTTCTATCTTATTATGATGAGTATAGATCGACAATAATGAATGAATAAAAAGCAAATAAGTAGAGACAAGAAAGCAATCACAAACAAGAAGATTTGTTTAGAGGTTCGAGCCACTATTCTACACCCCCGCCTTCACCACCGTGAAGGATTTCCCAGTCTACTAAAGGATCTTCCACCAAGGGACCTTACATCAAGGAATTACAACCACTCAGAGTACAGAACTCCCCAAACACTCTTCTAGTCCAGAAGTAGCGTAATGACAATGTAACAATCTCTGGGTGATCAAAAGATCACAAACTTCCTCTTGAAACTCTCTTATAAAACCCTATAGAATAAAATATAAATTTGAAGCTCAAGAATTTGTAAGTGAGAGTAAAATCAGAAGAGAGATTTTGAGAACCAAAAACTTAAAGAAGATTTTTGAAAATAAAAATACAAAACTGAAACTTGAAAGCTCTTTCTCTTGAAACCCAAAACTTGATTTTTCAAATAGAATTGTTGTTGTTGTTATAAACTCAACCCTAATGACCCCTTTATATAGGTTTTAGAAAAACAAATTAGAATAGTTTTACCAGGTTTAAAAGGAATAAATTGACTCTTAAAATTTAACAAACACATTTTAAAAACATGTTTAAAATCAGCCTCCAGAAAATTAGCCATTCTGCCAATCTGGGAGATAGTTGGTCAATGTTGAGCACAGTTTTCAGGCTTAAAAGTTCAGACTTTAGAAATAAGTATATAGGAATAATTTATAAATATGTAAGTCTGCTTTCTACTGCAACTTGAATCAGCTCAATATAATTTTGGAGTAGAAAGTTATCAATAAAATACTAAAAGGTGTCAAATCAGAAACTGTAAACTATTTTCAAAACAATAATAGATTTCAACCAAATATTTGACATCTTTAACATTTGAATCAGAAAGTAATTATTGAATAAAAAATGTAGCTCTGAACGTTATCTTTTTAATGCAATTTAAATCATATTATTTGAATAGAAGAATAAAACGTTATGATAAGAAATGTAAAAGGGTGTCGAGCAAATCAGCAGAACTAAAACTGGTTAAAATCTAAAACCTGATATATGTTTACTTGAAATCCAAAACCGGTTAAATCGAAAATCAAACATATTGAACTTTTGTGTGTGTGTGTGTGAACTTGAGCTTCAAAAATATATTCTACCCTTTAACAAACTAAATTAAACATAAACTGAAGTCTTCTTATCGAACTCCTTCTCCAAGTCAACTAGATCCAAACACGATCCAAGGAGCTTGATTCCAACCGAGTTCTAGATACGATCATGACGCGCGAGCTCTTGAATCTACATGTGTTAGCTCCAAAACTCTTTTGTTGAAGCTAGACACCTGCTAATATCTTGATTAATAATTGAAACTATATGAACACAAGATCATTAGTAAATTATAACTATATGAGTTAATCATCATCAAAACTAGAGTGATGGGCCTTTGGGCCAACAATCTCCCCCTTTTTGATGATGACAAAACTCATGGAGTTATATATGCATGGATTAAAGTTAAGCTTCATAGAAGCTCCCCTTAACTCATATATAGCATAAACAATAAGGATATTCAATAATAAAAGCGTAATGTAAACAAAAACATATATGCAGAAATAAGGATATAAACATGCATATATAAACTCTCTAAATTCTTCTCTCCCATTTTGTCAACTCATCAACAAAGGGGTGAAGACAACCAAACAATAAAGATCTATATGCAACATACATTCATGAAGAGGAGAGACATTAAGTTAGCTCTCCCTGCATACATGCATTACATGAAGAAGGGATGACTGATCCTAACCCACATAAAGCATAATATACAATGTATAAGCGGAGATGTTAAGCTCCCCTACGAACGTGTACCATATAAAGAAAAGAGATCAAGCTTATCAATATGTAAAGTACACTCAACATGAATCTATATATAGTAGAGATATTAAGCTCCCCGTGCATATAGGCAATATAAATCAATAAATTTTAAGAAAATTTTGAAATCACTTTTAAAACAAATTTTTTTTTAAATTTCTTAAAGTCAACAAAATGAATTATGATACCAATGAAATCAAATTATAGTTGACAAAAACAAATGTTGGTACCACTTGTAAAAAAATTTTAAGATAACAATAGTAAATTTTGATACCAATTGAAGGTGAAACATGAAGTACATTTTTATAATAAAAAAATATAAATATTAATTCAAATCAATGCATAAACTTGTAAAGATACCAATTAACATTTGGAATAAAATCAAGATTAATATGAACATAATTTGTGCTTTAAGAATGTAAAGATATTATAAAACAACCACAATCAAATCATATATATGTATGTATGAAAATGAAAATACCAATTGAAATTAATACTAATTGAAATTTGAAGCATACATATATAAGAAACACATATGAGTATACAAAAATAAAATTTCACAAAGATCACGTGTATAACTCAGGCCTACCACACTATTTATGCACAAATTTAAAAGATATTCAATAAAGGTATACAAGGCATGGTCGCCCATCCAACCACCCTTAGACGGTAGGGGTTTTCAAAAATCATGATTTAAAAATATTTTAGCACAATTTGAAAACTCTACCAATTGAAGAATAAAGACTAGGATAATTTTGAAAAACTAGTATTAAATCTTTCAAACATGAAAACAAGTCATATATCTCATGAAAACATGAAAATCACACGATTATCGACACTCAAATAGCAATAAAGCACATATATGCTCATGAAACAAAAAAAATCATGAGTAAACACCAAACATAGAGTGTAAGAGTCATGTAATCAACAAAATCATGAAAATAAGACATTGAAGCTCATATGAATTTTCTTTTATCAAAAGTAAGAAATCATCAAAACTAAATACGCTTCAAGGTATATATATATATATATATTTTAAACTAAAAGTATACATACATATCCCAAACATAAACGAGTCCAAAAAAATTTTACATGAAAAGCAAGTGACTCTGAGATAGACATGTATATCCAATTGTTTTAGACAAAATTAATATATACATCAAGATAAATACATTTTTATGAAAACATGTACAAAAATAGGGAAAACAAGTAAAGATGCAAGAATCATCAAAACTAGGTTATACAAATACATCCAATGGGTACAAATGAGCAATAAAGCTCAAACATATGATAAACAAATGTGGCTCATTAGTTGTACAAGTATAAACACAAATTTTAATAAAAATTTCATCTAAACAAGTAATCAAAAATATGAAGTGCAAACCATAAACGGTCATGATCATTAGGACAAATGCACGTACTTTAGAGTTAGAATATACACAATAGTTAAACTATAGTGAGAAAATAAAAATAATAATCCATATAAATATGGGTGTATCTCAAATACTACATATGTAAATCACAAGTCTAATAACCATTGCATTTAAACATAATGAACATGAAAACCCAAAACATGTTAAAAGTCAATCAATAAGAGCATGTAAATAAAATAAGGAGTTAGAGATAGTTACCAAAACCAATAGAGCTAATCTCTAGGTCTCCAAATCTTGGTGGTCCTCCCACCAAACATCTTTGAAGGTGATGCATCCAATGTAATGTCCATCAAGCTCATACGCATTCACTATCAAGGCACTAATACCCTTACGTCAAGTGAGAGCCCACACCTACATCAAATACAATAGGGGTAGATTTTGGTACCCATACCTTATTGGGTTCATGAGGGTTAGCACATTTCCTAACCCAAATATGATTATTAGAAGCATTTATACGATCAAAATAAAATTTAGCTAAGTGACCCTTTCGGGCACAATAAGTACATGTATAAATTCTACCATACATGAATGTATGATGTGCATGATGAGCATGTTGTACATGAGTATGCTTAGTGTGTAATTTAGAAGTGTGAGCATGTGTAGTATGAACTTGTCTTTTTGAAGAATTTTTCTTGAAAAACATGTCTTCTAGTTTAGCTTTATTAAACTCATATTTCTTTAAAACATTTCCCAGATTGTTGATTTTAGTTTTTAAGATAGAAATTTCATTTTCATCAATCTTGGGAAACTTAGCTTTACATGAGATCTTGTATTTATCAAAATCTTTTTATGTTGATAAAAGAATAGAAGACAAATCATCTTTTTCTTTAGAAAGAGTGATAATTTTATTTTGAAGAACTTCATTTTTTGATAATTTTTCTTTAAAAAATCATAATTATCTGAAAGTTCTACAAATGTATCTCCTATATAATTTATAGTTAACCCACAATAATCAAGGCATGGTTCAGAATTTATCTTGGGTGTGTTATCATTTGCAATGAAACACACGTTTGCCGTATCCGCCTCCTCTTCGAATTTACTTTCTGAATCCCATGTGGCTTTGAGAGCTTTCTTCATGAATGGCTTCTTTGGCTTGTTTGAGGAAGATGAATTATTTTTGATATCCGGACATTCGGCAACGGTCTGTCCGTGTTTCTGACAGTTGAAACAAATGATTGTCTTTTGTTCCTTACTTTGCCATCGTCTCCTATGGTTGATTTTTGCCTTATTGTACATCCTTCTTACATTTCTTACGAGGAGAGATAGATCTTCATCATCTTCTTCTTCTTCTTCATCGTCGGAGATGGTGAGAGTAGACTTGAAGGCGATTGTCTTCTTTTTTTTGTGATGTCATTTCATCTCTAGCCTTCCTCTCCATCTCCATGGGTCTTAAGGTTGCCGATAAGACCAATAAGCTTCATCTCTTCTATATCGTTCAACTCCTTCAATGTAGTGGCTTTGACTTCCCATGATGGTTGATTGAGGAAAAATAGAGATATAGATTAAGGGTTAGAAGGATGTTATCTGGATGGATGCGTGCCTCTGTCTTCCACAATTTATCCGCGGTAGCAAGGGCTTTGTGGGTCGAATCCACAGGGAGAGATGCGATGGAAGCTTTTCGGAACAATTTTATCTAACAGTTAGCTTGGAAAAAAGGGATATTGATTGTAAGAAATAGTTTTAGAAGTATAGTTTACTAATCATCTATCACAACCAAAGTATTATTCTAAAAGAATAAATATCATATTGAATAAAGAATTATCCACCCTAGGGTTTTGATTGAGAATCAAGAAAGTAGAATAACAATGTTGTAAACTCTAATTCATGTGCACTAATAAAAATCAAAGTATAATTCATCCTAATTTCAAAGCATAGCATAAGAAAAGTCTACTTAACATAAGCTATCAAAGTATTTAGATATGAGCTATGAATAACCATTTAAGAAGTGCAACTTAAATTAGTTAAACTCAATTATTAATTTATCTTCAAGAAAACCAATTTTAATCCTAGGGTTTTTAATAATAGATATCAATCAATTCATCTTTTAACTAAACTAGGGTTGATCTAGAGATTAGCAAACTATAAGATTTAATTAGTTAAACATATTTTTATTTTTATTTTTAATTTTTATTATGAATAAGAAAGGTTGCATGAAAATTAAAAGAAGAAAAACAAATAAGCTAAAGTAGAAAAATAAATTGAATTGCAAAACAAGAAAAGTAAAAAGAATAAAGAACCTTTTTATTGGATGTCACCGGCCAATTACAAAGCTCTTCTTTTTCTTCAAAATAACAAAAACGAAAATACAAGAAATTTGAAAAGAAAAGAGGATCTAAAGGAAACCCTAAATTTGAGCCTCTGAGAGCTGCCCTTCTCTATTGCTCTGTAGGGGTATTTATAGGGGATATAAGATATAGAGTCCCAGTACAACTCTCCCACAAAGACGCGTCACCAACATTATCCAAATAGCCGCATAAACGCGGCTATGGACGCGTTTCCGCGGCAATAGCGTGGCCAATGGCCACGCGCTTTCTTGCGTGGCTTCCTCTGGTCCGTCCATCTGGGCGCCTTCTTCTAGATTCTGCATGCAAACCTTCTATCTTGAGAACTCGGGATAACCTGGGAAGCAAATTATCAAAAATCCAAATTTGAAAAGGATTTGTTCCCTTTATCTTTAAGCTTTTCTCCCCTTTTATCTTTATCCTTGGTGCAAGCAACTAGGTTTAAGTAGGAGTCCATCTTATCCTTTTCCTCCTCCTTTTAGCAATTAGGAGTTCTATTTTATCCTTCCTCTTCCTCCCTTAGATTTTAAAATCTAAGTTTAGATTAGGTTAGATAAGGTAGAAACTTCTAAATTACTACAATTAATTTTTCATGTTGGCTTGTGGACTTTTTTGGCTTTTGGGCTTTAATTGGGCTTCATTTATTTATTTTTTTAATTACTTAAGGCCTGCACACATTAAACAATAAAATATTAGTAGTAGTGCTTAATAAAAGAATAAATAGGGAAATATGGTGGTAAATGTGATGATAAATATGCACTTTTTACTACCTATCACACCCCCACACTTATCTTTTTGCTCGTCCTCGAGTAAAATTTAAAAAGAAAAAGGAAAAGAAAAACAATCTATCCTAACTCACTTTCGTAGGAATCACGATTGCACTTAGCACGTGCAACAAGCCGTTAAACCTCTAGGTTACCCTAGAGGACGAGTGTTGTCTCGTGAGGGTTTTCAGCAGATTACACCTACAAAATCCATAAAAGAAAAAGAATGTTAGTGATTTAATTAATTATTTATATTATTTTGAAAAAGGAAAGAAATATTTGAAATATAATTGAAGAAACTAAGTAATCTATAAGTTTTAGGATTATCATTTTTATTCATTCTTGAACTTAGTCTTTATACAATAATTTGTTATCAATTTTTAGGTAAGGATTAAAATTGAATTTTGTATAGTCTCTTTCGTTACCCTAAGTCATATGCATCCTTATGAACATGAATCTTTACTAGGGATTCTTTAACTTCAACTCCTATGCCTCTTTAAATTTTTTTTAATATATATATATCTATATATTTTGTATAACTCATCTAATTTTCTTTTGTGTAAGTATAAAGGCTGCTTGAGGCCCTCATACTTAACTAATTGACTATTAGATGTGTTAGTACATATATAGATAAGATTTCTTAGTTTTCTTAGGCTTTCTAATCCACCCATGTATCGAGCCTAATGTCCGTGGCTCCCAAACTGGTCTGTTTTAGGGCACCGGGTGCGAAAATACCCCACGGACTTAAGGATTCGAGTGAATTAGGCCACAAAACTAAGGACTTTATTTATAAAATCACCTTTAGGCATGAACTTATGCTTCTTGAGGCACATGTATCCAGCTTAATTAGTGAACTCTATTTTTTAATATTTTTTTATATTATTTTTTTATAAGGCACAAGAGTCTTTGTCTTAGAATCCTAGATGTGTAAGTGTGTTAGGTATGTACATTTCATTAAGGTAAAAATAAAGATTAATTAATTATTCAATTTTTTCTATACAAAAAAATCCAACAATTTATTTTTTTTGACCAAATTTTTAGAAATCCTAATCATGATTTTCCTAATTTTTAGAATTAACTTAGATTTCTTTCAAAAGATAAGTCAAAATATTGTTCTCTTTTTCAAAAAGTTTTTTTTTAAATTTTTTAGTTAGTATCTACCTATGTTAGTATGTTAGTAAATCCTCCCCTACACCTATCTCATGCATGTCCTCAATGTATGAATGAATGCATGTATGCATGAAAAAGAAGAAAGGGAAGGCAAAATGTGACCTCAGGGTGGTGGTTCCGGTGGTGATCTGATTGGTCCACGAAATGCGGCCCAATCGAATTTTTGTGGAGTTCGGAGGAACCCACCAGAAATCTCTCTTATATAACCCACTAAAATGATGTATGTATGAACATTTTTTATTAAAAATTTAACCCCATCTAATTTCCAAATTTCATAATTAATTTCGGAGTCAATTTTGTCAACCGCCTTGTCCCAAAATGGAGTGTGAAAAGATAGAATGATTGACTTGGACTTAGGAAGTATGGGAACTAATACCGACTCAAGAAAATAACTTAAGTCAAGTAAAGGTTCAGGAATCGAGCTTGCTTCAGGAAGTGGGTCCAAATCAAGAAGTTGAAACTCAAGTCCACATTCATTTTACCACAATGGAATGTGACTTAATATTGGTGATTCAAGTTTAAGAATGACAGGTGTTGGAATCAAAACTGACTCTAAAATATTACTCAAATCGGGTAACAAAACAGGAGTCAATATTGATTCAGAAATTTGAACTTGATCACAAATTTGAGAATTTAGGTCACATTTCTCATTGAGTTCAATTTCATAAAAATGAGAATTAGCCAATTTGTCAATGGGACTTTCAAAAGTATGAAATTGGTCAAGTTCAATATGATGATCATAAAAGATTGGCGATTCAAATTCATGATGAATTGGCACAGGATCCAATGTTGACTCGGGAAAAATATTGAAATCAGATGAAGACACCGGAGTCATTATTGAATCAGGAAGTAGAATTAAATCATTAAGTTGAGATTCAGGATCATATTCATTCTCAAGTTCTATTTCAGGAAATGAATAACTTGCCAAACTGTCAATGTCATTTTCAAAATTTTGATTTTGGGCAAGTTCAAATGATTGTACTGAAATGGAATCTTGTTTTTCAAAACAAGATGACTCTCCGGCTCTAATAGAATGGTTTGTGACATCAGAAATGGTCAAACGGTGAGAATAGAGAGTTTGGATCATTAGATCTATGTCATGATTACGAGCGATTTTAGCCTGAGTCATGGCTTCAAGTATCTTTTCATAGTCGATTGGTTCATCGTTTTGTTGTGATTGGACTTGAAAAGATGAAGTGTTGTTGTGAAATTCGTGGTGAAATTCTGAGTCCGTCAGATTCTTTAATTGTTGCTTGGACTCACGCATAATCATTTTCAAGATTGAAGGTTTTCTATTTTGTGATTGTTGCTTCGACTCACGCATACTCATTTTCATCATTTCCAAGATTGATGGTTTTCTATTTTGAACTGTTGGTTGTGAGTATGAATCTTGGAAATATTGTGGACAAGGTGGATAAGGAGGACAAGTTGGTTGAAAATTAGGCTTGGGGGAGGTGAATCCCCATTGACTCTGTGAAGAGTTAAAATTGTTTTGGAAATTATGATCATAAGATTGGGGGTATGGGTTATATTCATTCAGATACGACCACTCCGGTACACTAGGTTGGTTAAAGTTATGATATGCCGGGCGGATAATATCTGAAAAAGAGGTCGGGGTGTAATATGGATTACTATTAAAATTGAAAAATTATTGTTATAAGCCATATCACACAAGGAATATTAAAAACAAATAAAGAAAAACAAACAAACAAAAAAATTCTAATCTAAGTTAGGGTAAATCTTGACCTAGATGACTCCTAACTTTAGACTGTCTTTAGGAGGTATATTGCCGACCTTAACCACAAATTAATCGGCCAGGTAGGTGGCAAGATCGGTGGGAGGTTATCCGTCAAAGACGTTCCTTAATTAAGTAACCACCAATCTTCAGGCTTTCGGCCCTTAATCTCCTTCCTAGACACCAATTTGGCAAGAGTTAATTTCGAACAACTTCCTCCTTCAGCCAATCTCCTAATGAGTCCGAGTTAACCTAAGGCCAACGTCTAGTCAATTTTTATTTTAGGGTTAGGGTTGTGAGTGTAACAGAGATGATTTGTGGGCCAAGGGAGGGTGATGAAATCCCCACCTTATGTTATTTATGGGTTATGCCCTTAAAGTGATTTAGTGCACGTATAAAGCAATAGACAAGTATTCACTCAAAAGCAATAAATCAGCCAAGGGTGCTTCCTAATCTATATGCAATGCGAACGTACCTTGTCTCCAGCACTCTTCAACAGAATTTAAAAAAATTAAATAGACACGTGCCTATGATGCAAGAGTCTAATTTTTTTTTTTATCAACTAATAGGTTACTGTTAATTAGTTAGCAGTATGCAGGGTGATCACAGAGAAAATTTATCAGAGCAGTAAACAGAAACTGTAATTTGCAGCAACCTGCAAAAAGTTCAGTCAGTAATTCGCTACTATAGCCGCGGATTCGCGGCTATTGCCGCGTTTGCGCGGCTAGATAGTAGGCTCTGCTGCTCTGCCTTCTAGGGCAGAGGCACAGAGTTGCTATATGTCCTTAGCTGCTGCTAATTTTCCTGTTATCAGATCCTACAAACAAAAATAAATAAATAAATAATTAGTTTTTTTTAGAGAATATCGTACCGTTCCCTCCCCGGCAACGGCGCCAAAATTTGATTGAGGAAAAACAGAGATATAGTTTAAGGGTTAGAAGGATGTTATCTGGATGGATGGGTGTCTCTGTCTTTCATAATATATCAGCGGTAGCAAGGGCTTTGCTAGTCGAATTCACAGGGAGAGATGCGATGGAACCTTTTCGGAACGATTTTCTCTAACAGTTAGCTTGGAAAAAAGGGATTTTGATTGTAAGAAATAGTTTTAGAAGCATAGTTTACTAATCATCTATCACAACCAAAGTATTATTCTAAAAGAATAAACATCATATTGAATAAAGAATTATCTACCCTAGGGTTTTGATTGAGAATCAAGAAAGATGAATAACAATGTTGTAAACTCTAATTCATCTGCACTAATAAAAATCAAACTATAATTCATCCTAATTTCAAAGCATAGCATAAGAAAAGTCTACTTAACATTATGCTATCAAAGTATTTAGATATGAACTATGAATAACCATTTAAGAAGTGTAACTTAAATTAGTTAAACTCAATTATTAATTTATCTTCAAGAAAACTAATTTTAATCCTAGGGTTTTTAATAATAGATATCAATCAATTCATCTTTTAACCAAACTAGGGTTGATCCAAAGATTAGCAAACTATAAGTTTTAATTAGTTAAACATATTTTTATTTTTATTTTTAATTTTTATTATGAATTAGAAAGGTTGCATGAAAATTAAAAGAAGAAAAACAAATAAGCTAAAGCAGAAAAATAAATTGAGTTGTAAAACAAGAAAAGTAAAAAGAATAAAGAACCTTTTTATTGGATGTCACCGGCCAATTACAAAGCTTTTCTTCTTCTTCAAAATAACAAAAACGAAAATACAAGAAATTTGAAAATAAAAGAGGATCTAAAGGAAACCCTAAATTTGAGCCTCTGAGAGCTGCCCTTCTCTGTTGCTCTGCAGGGGTATTTATAGGGGATATAAGATATAGAGTCCCAGTATAACTCTCCCACAAAGACGCGTCACCAACATTATCCAAATAGCCGCGGAAACGCGGCTGGTTACGCGCTTTCTTACGTGGCTTCCTCTGGTCCGTCCATCTGGGCGCCTTCTTCTAAATTCTGCATACAAACTCTCTATCTTGAGAACTCGGGATAACTTGAGAAGCAAGTTATCAAAAATCTAAATTTGAAGAGGATTTGTTCCCTTTATCTTAAACTTTTCTCCCCTTTTATCTTTATCCTTGGTGCAAGCAACTAGGTTTAAGTAGAAGTCCATCTTATCCTTTTCCTCCTCCTTTTAGAAATTAGGAGTTCTATTTTATCCTTCCTCTTCCTCCCTTAGATTATAAAATCTAAGTTTAGATTAGGTTAGATAAGGCAGAAACTTCTAAATTACTACAATTAATTTTGCATGTGGGCTGTGGACCTTTTGGGCTTTTGGGATTTAATTGGGCTTCATTTATTTATTTTTTTAATTACTCAAGGCATACACACATTAAACAATAAAACATTAGTAGTAGTGCTTAATAAAAGAATAAATAGGGAAATATGATGGTAAATGTGATGATAAATATGCACTTTTTACTACTTATCAATAGTGGAAGTGCACGAATGACCTTTCGGATCTTTTGATCATTGTCGATTTCATCACCTAAAGAAGAAAGATCATTAGTTATTTTAGTAAATTTCGTAACCATATCTTCAATATACTCATTTTCATGCATAATGAAGTTTTCATATTGAGAACACAAGAGATCAATTTTTACTCTTTTGACTTGTAATGTTCCCTCATGAGTGACTACTAAGTTTGACCAAATCTCGTAGGCGGATTTGCAATGAATGACTCTAGCTAAGTCGTCTTCATTCAAGGCTAGAAGCAATGCATTGTGTGCCTTTGCATTGGCATCAAATTCCTTGGTGGTTATATCGGACAAAGTGTCCTCATCACCAGTGGGTACACTAAAAGGTTTAGTCATCACCTTTGCAACCCGGTTTCCTAGGGATTGCAAAAATACGGTCATCCTAACCTTCCATATGGAAAAGTTAAGGCCATCAAACTTGGGAGGGGTCCTAATACCTTCGGCCATATTTACTAGTGGAGAAGAATGAAGAAGTCAATGAAATGATTAGTAGCAAATAGGATTTCTCTAAGGATGTAAAACCAAAAATAGAGACCTAAGTTCTGATACCAATTGAAAAAAAATACCTAGAGGGGGGTGAATAGGTGTAATGCTAATCAATTAAAAATTCAATAAATATAGATGAGATGATACAACTAATCACTCAAAACAAGACTTGAAGCCGAATTCTCCGTGAAGGGCTCTGAACTTCTCCTCGTGATTCCTCTAGATAAGATTTGAGGTGCTTAATTGCTATCTTGTTGTGATGAGTATAGATCGGCAATAATGAATGAATAAAAAACAAATAAGTAGAGACAAGAAAGCAATCGCAAACAAGAAGATTTGTTTCGAGATTCGAGCCACTGCTCTACGTCCCCGCCTTCACCACCGTGAAGGATTTCCCAATCCACTATAGGATCTTCCACCAAGGGACCTTACACCAAGAAATTACAACCACTTGGAGTACTCCCCAAAACACTCCTCTAGTCCAGAAGTAGCGTAACGACAATGGAACAATCTCTGGGTGATCAAACGACCACAAACTTCCTCTTGAAACTCTCTTACAAAACCTTATAGAATAAAGTATAAATTTGAAGCTCAAGAATTTGTAAGTGAGAGTAAAATCAGAAGAGAGATTTTGAGAACCAAAAACTTAAAGAAGATTTCTGAAATTAAAAACACAAAACTGAAACTTGAAAGCTCTTTCTCTTGAAACCAAAAACTTGATTTTTCAAATAAAATTGTTGTTATAAACTCAACCCTAATGACCCGTTTATATAGGTTTTAGAAAAACAAATTTAGAATAGTTTTACCAGGTTTAAAAGGAATAAATTGACTCTTAAAATTCAATAAAACATGTTTTAAAAACATGTTAAAAATCAGCCTCCAGAAAATTAGTCATTCCGCCAATCTGACAAGCTATTGGTCAATTTTGAGCATAGTTTTTAGGCCTAAACCTTCAGAATTTAGAAATACGTATATGGAATAATTTATAAATATTTAAATCTACTTTCTATAGCAACTTGAATCAGTGCACGATCATTTCGGAATAGAAAGTTATCAATAAAATACTGAAAGGTGTCAAATCAGAAACTGTAAACTATTTTCAGAGCAATAACAGATTTCAACCCAATATTTGACATATTTAACATTTAAATCAGAAAATGATTATTGAATAAGAAATGTAGCACTAAACGTTATCTTTGAAATTCAATTTAAATCATGTTATTTGAATATAAGAATAAAAAATTATGATAAAATATCTAAAAGGGTGTCAAGTAGATCAGCAAAATAAAAACTGGTTAAAATTCAAAACCCGATATATGTGTACTTGAAATTCAAAACCGGCTAAATCGAAAACCAAACATATTGAACTTGTGCGTGCGTATTTGTGAACTTGAGCTTCAGAAATATATTCTACCCTTTAACAAACTAAACTAAATACAAACTAAAGTCTTCTTGTAGAACTCCTTCTCCAAGTCGACTCGATCCAAACACGATCCAACGAGCTTGACTCCAACCGAGTGCTAGATGTGATCTTGATGTACGAGCTATTGAATCTATATGTGTTAGCTCCAAAACTCATTTGTTGAAGCTAGACACCTACTAATATCTTGATTAATAACTGAAACTATATGTACACAAGATCATTAGCAAACTATAACTACATGAGTTAATCATCATCAAAACTAGAGTGATGGGCTTTTAGGCCAACAAGTCATGGACGGCTGGCTAGGTGGTGCGATGGTTGGCCGCGACCGCTAGAGGCCCCAGAGAGAGAGAAAAGGAATGAGGTTATAAAGAGGAGAGTGGAAAAAGAGAAGAGAGGGGGGGAGAGAGAGAGAAGAAGGAGAGCAAAGAGGGGGAAGAGAAGGGCTGGCTGGTGCGGCAAACGGTCTAAGGAGAAATATGAAATCAGATTCAGAAAATTCAATCTAATTTATAAATTAAAAATCCTGGAATCAATCCGTGATACTGGCTGACACCAAATCCGGTCAAATTTTGATTAATTCGGAAAAATCTCAAAAAATATGCTACGATAGAAAATATGGTTCTCAGAAACAATGTGAAGGCAGATTTTATAAATTTGAGTCCGTTTGTAAATTAAAAATCCAAGAATCGATCGGCAATACTTCTCGATACTGATTTTAGGAGTTTTGTAAAATAATTCAGAAAAAACCTAGAAAATCTTGAAAATCTGTAATATTAAAATATAATATTTGAAACTAAAACACATCAAATCTAACTATCAGGAAAGTCAAATGAAGTAGTACAATTGGATCGGGTCTCGGGTTCAGACTCAGGTTGACTCGAGTCTAAAGATCTAGGTTCGGTACCAAATAATAATATAAATAAACACAAAATGAAAATAAATACCAAGAGAAAATGAAATTATGATCGACAAATTTAGGACACGTATCTCGATATGTATTGCACGAACGGGATGTTACACTCTTCTTCTTTTTCTTCCCCTGTGCCACTTGTGCCTGCAGCCCTTCTTCCTCCTCAACCCTTCCCTCACCGCTGTGCCACCTGATCCCGTTGCTGCCTCTTCACGCACTTCTCGTGTTGCTGCCCATCTCCCCATCTTTCTTTCCTTCGCTACTCCACCATCACCTCCCCTTTTCCCCACATGCAGCCACCACCATCTCAGCCCTCTCTCCCTTAGGAGCACTTGACCCGGATCTGACTAGAACCCAAACCCACTCGGGTTCAGAATCCAACTGGTTCAAATTCTAAAGAGATCTAATCCAATACAGCCCAAACCCGATCCAGTTTACGAGCCCGAACTCAATTAGTTTAAAGAGTTGGGTTTAAATTACAAACCCGTGCTACAGTAGATCTAACCCGCGTGAACAGTAATGGGTTCAGACAAAAGTAGACCAGCTAAGAGCCTGCTATTATTTCAAACTGTAACTTTCACATTTGATGTCCGTTTAAGTTGATTTTAGCGCTGTTGTGGTCGTGATGATGAGAGCTTTGCATCAGGGTCCACTTTAAGTCATTGAGATCTCTGTGTTCTTCAATAGGTAATTTTCTTAACACGATCTTTTATTTGCGAGTTGATATATACTTCTATTACTTTACTGATTTATTCTACTGCCACAAATAGTGAGATCATGATATTCTGATAGCCCTGTAGTTGTTAGTCCTTTACATTGCATTTATAAGTGTACCATCTTAATTTAGTAATTGCATTTAATTTATTCGAGATTAGAACGGTCCAACTGTGATTGCATCATTTTGTTGAAATCTATCTGCTTGCATATTGGTTTAAAATTATTTTTCTACCTAATATCGTATCGTTGGTGAAACGTAGCGAGGTTTTGTTCTGTCACTGATTTTTTATTCACACTTTTCACCGTTTCACATCAAATTGTCTCTGCAATTTTGTTCGTACAGAATGCAATAATGATGATACCTCTTATAGATCGTTGTTAGGAAGACTTGCAACATTAGCCAGGAGTCTTCTTTTGGGCCTATTTGGTTTGCTACAAGTGAGAGAAAAAGGTGCAAGTAGAAAATGGGGATGAAAAAGTGAAAGTTTAAATAAGAAATTAGGATTTATGTAAGTAAATTTGTCGGTGTTTGATTGTAATATAGAAGTGTAAGTAGAAAAATATATTTTGTTTTTCGGTTTTAATTAGTAGTGTGGAAGTATAAGTGAAAAAGTATACTGTGTTTTTCCGTATTTAATTAGTAGTGTGGAAGTGTAAGTGAAAAGTTCACCACAAAATTAACTATCTGGCGATTTAAATAATAGCAATATTATTAAAATAAATCTCCTATTAGAAATTAAAGTGTATAATAAATTTTGTTAATTAAATATTAAATAGTAATAAATTTTGATCTTTTTCATATTTAAATATTATATGTTTAATTTACAAGAAAGATTTATATGACTACAAAACTAATTATAGCACCCTACAAATGAGAAAATAATAATATAAAAAGAAAAAGGAAAAATATAAAAGAGAAAAGGAAAAAGGATTTCTCATTTCCGATTTTCCGGTTCAAAACAAGCAAGAGAAATGGAAAAATGAGTTTTCTCACTTCTCATTTCCGATTTTCGGATTGAATCCAAACATGCTTGCCCGTGAAAACAATATATGCGCTAGTGGTGCAGATCATTTGAGGGGAAGGAATACCGCAAGTGACGCGCCTTTGGGATATGATGGAGTAATTGTAACCAGAATGAAGGGAGATGTAATGATTGGAGACAGACGAAGCAAATTTCCAGTTCATAACTGATTGATCCAGTCTGTTATCAGTGGATTAGTTTCATCGTTCCATTGGTTCAATGTGGAAATGGGGTTAAGTTTTCTCAAGCCAGGTTAAGGGCCAAGGGCTAACAAGTACTAATTTTCATAGACGGCTGAAATAAAT
The DNA here is from genome assembly GCA_038442645.1 of Agave tequilana. Lineage (NCBI taxonomy): Eukaryota > Viridiplantae > Streptophyta > Magnoliopsida > Asparagales > Asparagaceae > Agave > Agave tequilana. The sequence goes on from JAVJIF010032556.1 coordinate 43,900, forward strand.
CTTTGTCCACTTTTTATTGTTGGGATTTGGTTTGTTGAGAATTGGGTTTGTTGAGAAGAAAGGCTAACATATTGCTTTATTTGGCTTTAGCTCAGAAGGTAATCCGAGGATTTAAGCCGGTTTGACATCATGTAAGATTTTTTTTTTTTCCTGCTTTCGAGAGGAGGGTGGGACCTTGGTCCTGTATTATTGAAATAATAAAGAATAGAATATTACAAGTGAGCGGGAGGGGAGAAGGGTGGGAGCTAGAGAGGGAGGTGAGATTACATGAAAGTGAAAATTACAACCAAGGAAGCCAAGAATTTGAAAAACAATTTACTATGGTGGCTTGTGACACTTCTGGAAGGGAAAATAAACTTGGCAAAGGGTCATCAAGGAAGATATCCGACCACTAAGCTTCCAGATAGAGGAGGATTTTGCTTCAAGGACTTGTTGAATATGCTCGTGTCAAACAACCCAAATGATTGCGGTAACAATACAATCCCAATGGTTGGCTTCATCACGTGGGGTAGTAGAAAGTCTCCAATCACTTCAAAGATTATTAACAGAGGAAGGTCAACATGGCATTGCAAGATGATTTTTTTCTAGCACCCAAAGTTTCAAAGTGAGGGAGCAATGGAGAAAAATATGACTGACGGTTTTCGGGTTTGTCCCACAATACAAGCATGATATTGTAGTAATAATATTCCGCATAGCGAGATTATCCGCTGTTAAGAGGTGGTCATGAAATGAGAGCCACATATGCACTTTGATTTTTAGTGGAGCTCGTGTAGTACAACTCCATCAGAAGCAATTGCTTTCTTCTCAGTAACCGATAAGCTTACGGTAGAGAGAGTTGGAAAATACCTCCTTGCTTCAAGTTCCAATGTCGCTCATCCGGTACCTGAGAACTGGGTTATCTTAACCTTACAATAAAAAAAAAATTATTTGGTAACATAAGACCGGGTTAAACTCTCTCAATCAGTCTTAGTCCATTGCCAAATGGAGCCTAATAGGTTGCATTTGCATCTAAAAGGAGATCTTCTGATCGAGAGGGATGGACAACAAGGGTCGAGAAAATTTGATTAGTGTTGAGTTCTTAGCAAATATTATCCCAACTAGATGACTGACCTACCACTCAGGCCCATCCAGGAATAGAAAACCTAGTATTGTGGGAGATTCTAGGTTTCCCATCCATCAAGTACACATCTTTGACATAAGATAGGGTTTCTTGTAAAGAAAATGCATTATCTTTGAGGCACAAGTTAGAACCAAAAAGTGAGTAAAACTGGAACATTTATAAGAGCAAGAAACAGTTTAATCACAGTAATGGCATTTAATCCCAACCAACACACCCCCCCAAACACACACACACACACACACACACACACACACACACACACACACAAAGATTATGATGAAATGCTATAAAATTTTCATCATTTTGGACATTGCAATTATTGAAATCATTGACCCTGGAATCATCTTAATGTGCAGTTTATTGGTTTATAAGTGCACTTGTATCCCTGGCAGAGCCCATCTATCAATAATTGTCTTCTACGCCACATTTGTCTCTCTTCAGTGGAGTTTCTTATAGTTACCTGTGGGATTGACTATCAAAACCTACATCTTTAATATGTAAAACACAAGTGGAGGAAACAACAACACTTCAACAAAAAGTCTTCACGCCAATCAAACATGTACTCCCATTCAAAAGAACTCAATTAAAATCCAGAGCTCATAGATTACAAAGGCAAAACTTAGGTGAAGTGGGTTTGGGCCATCCAGTAATCAGTTCTACTCCTTTTGGAAAAGGATAGCTCATTGCATGCTACCATTGCTTTCCATGGCACTGAATCATTACATTACCTCTTCCAACCTTTTTCCCATATTTTGTCATGCAAAATATTCCTATCCAAAACCCATAACCTTTGCTTCAAGTCTAGGTTTGTTGTGTACTTCCCCATGCTTTCTTGATTGATATCTTCTCCCCTTGTTTGCTCGTTCTTTAAAGAGAATTTCATCTCAAGAATCAACATCCCAAATGGCTTATTAATCATCCCTTCATCTTTTTGTCACACCTGTGTCTGTACAATATGGAAATAATGTCTGCAACTTTGGGTCACCCCCACCCCCACCCCCATAGGACATCATTCTCTACCCCAAAAGGGGAGGGCATGATGATAGGGCCACCATCTCAAAAGAAAAAGGCTAATGGCCATTGTGAAAGGGGGAATAAACTGGTCTTTTGTTTGGTATGATATTTGCTTGAGTTAGGGAGCTTTCGGGCACAAGCAAACATAAGTGGTGGCCTTTGGACCCATTTCATGGTCCACTTGCCTCGTGAGTTGTGGCCATGGAAGGAAAAGATTGGATTTGTCGTTAAGTGTGTCCGCGTAAAAAAACACCATTTTTCTGGCCACTCGCTTGAGAAGTAGATTAAGTTGTGGCCCATGTACTAAGTTTTGTGTAGCTGCAAATGATTCGATGAAGAGGCCGGTGGCTTGGATGGGGCTAGGTGCTAGAGGTGCCCTAAGATGGGAGGACAAGGGATGGGACTTTGATGCAGGGTATGGAGATCTAAAGTGTGGGAGGATAGGAGTTTGCTTTGAGGAAGAGGTAGGACAAGAAGCATTGTTGTGGATCCTATAACAAAGGAGGAGAATCTTGGATTTGGGAGTAGTTAGACTCACAACATTGGCCTGTATTGATATGTGAACAAACATCAAGCATCTTCATTTAACTGGTAACTAACAGGAGGGTCTCTTTGTTTCATTTTTTTTGTTCTCTGAAAAGAGAAAGGTACACAGGTAATTGGTTTTGTCAGCATTTTTGTTTTGCTAAAAAATCATTTTCTTAATTGCTTTTGTATAGCTGTCTCTGTATCTAAGAGACAGGCACACTTCGTTTTCTTGATCGTTTTTATATGCCTGTTTGTGCGTTACACCAATATCAAGGTAATATCGATTCTCCTACATACCTTCTGGATATAGAGACAGATGATGAGAAAAGTATTTGCTCGTGTAAGGGGCCAGTGATAAAATGTGAGAGAAATTCATAGGAGATTTTTTTTACGACGAGATGGTAGTCAAACTCGGGATAATCTTAGTCTATGGTGGAACCCACCTCAAATGCGCATTAATAAATAACCCCTCACCCATATTTTAAGGCTTATATAGGCTTCATAGTATCTTAGTAGGGATGGGGTTGGCTCCTTATCGCGAAGGACCGTGATGGTCCTTCGCGCTATGGGCCGTCCATCAGCTATGATGGACGGCACGAAGCGGGAGAGAGAGGAAAGAAAACGTGTTTTGAGTGAGGCCCAAAAAACGCATTTTTATTTTTTTTCCTCTCTTGTGCTCCGAATCGTCCATCACCTGCGATAGATAGCCCATAATGCGAAAGACCAGCTCCTAGTCCTTCATGCGAAGCAGCCAACCCCAGCCCATCTTAGTAATAGCTAAGCTAAAGGCAACTAGGGTTCAGGATTTTGGTTTCTCATAAGTTTACCATCATAAGAGGAGGAGCATTAGCTTAATGTTTGTGGGGTGCTTAAAAGCTTTGGGAGATTCTTCAAAGATGCATATAAAACCAAAAGCATAACTGTCTCTAGGCCTAATGCCAACTGCTTTCTCTTTAACTAACAGTCTTGAGGGTTATACAACTTTGATTGAAGCTCGGATTTGACTGAAGAAAGTATCTACATGGTTTTTATAGTGGTTTGCTTTGGCTGTTTATCTGTTGTCTTAATTTTTTTTATCTCAAGACAAAAGTAGTACATATACTCAAAAGAGTAGTGAGATGCAATCTTCAGGAGCAATTAGTGTAACAACTTAGTCAATTGATGAAGTAGAATGCAGAATGTTATCAGTCTAAAGGATTTTCAGCATGATTGATAGTTCTTTAGAGTTGATGATGCCCAAAAATTATAATGTGTCATATATCTTCCTTAATAAAATGATAGTTTTCTCCAAAGCCCCTAAAATGGGGTAATATACCACAAATGGAAAAGGAAAAGGAAAAGGAAAAGGAAGAAAGAAACATGCCCACACAAATGATCTGGATCCTCTCTCCCTCACTGAGAATGAAACGTTGGTTGGAGTGCAACCAGTGGCGGACGTAAGATGTTTTTCCAGCGTGAGTGTAAATGTAATAAGAATTTCGGTGTGGGCGTTAATGTAATAAGAAAAGAGAAAAAAATAAAAAATAAAGTTGCACCTATGAAGACTTGAACATATGACCATAACGTAGATTTATAACTTTAACACTTGAGCTAGAGCTCAAAAGTTTCATTATGTTAGTAAACATAATATAAAAATAACAGATTAAATACAAAAAAGTTACAAACTGTGTGCTATTCCATTATTCTATAAAATTCATTGGGCGTCCACTCACACTGAGCTATATGTGGGTCCGTCCTTGAGTGCAACACAGAAGATTCTAGTCTCAGTTTCCATTTATGTGATTTGAACACATTAATAAAAGCAATGAATGGTTATGACTGCAACAATAAGCTCTCCACTTGTCTCGCTTACTTATACATGTTAGAGATATCAATGACAACACGTGACTCATATGAAACATGTGATCCATATGAAAGAAATCCCTCTTGAAATCAACTAAATCTTAAAATCTCTCCATGATTATAGGAATACATGGGACTCATGGAACTCATGCACCATGTGTTTCTCATTCTCTCTCCCAGTCAATGTTTCCTATTGCTTCGCCTAAATCAGTGTAAACATGTGACCAGTGTGTGTGTGTGTGTGTGTGTACACAACTAAGAACCATAACTAGTTGTATCTTATCATTGTACAAATAAGTGTTCTCCTTCTTCTTTATCTTGGTATCAGAGCAACTCCTGTACCATGTCGAGTATTTCCTCATCATCTTCCCTCACCTCCATCCAAACACCTGCATCCATGGTTACTCCCAATCCCAACATCACTTACTTTCTAAATGTCAAACTCGATAAGGGAAACTATCTACTGTGGCGTTTCCAGTTCTTTCCTCTTCTCAAACTCCACGATCTCGAAGGCCTCATCGACAGAACCTCTACGTTTTCGGTCTGGCTCCTTCCTTCTACCGAGAAGGATGCTCAGCCCACTATCAATCCGGAATACACTCGTTGGATCAAGCTTGATCAGATGCTATTATGCTAGCTTATCTCCTCGCTCACAGAGGCTGTTCTTGCTCATGTCGTCAGCCTCACCACATCTCATGATGTGTAGTGCTCTCTGGAGCGAATCTTTGTGTCACCCTCCAGAGTTAGAGTGCAGCAACTCAAATACCAGCTATACACTGTCAAGATGGGCACCTCTTCTATGTCAGAGTACATCCAGTCTGTCAAGTCCATCGTGGACAACCTTGCGGCAGTAGCTAATCCAGTTGCTAACTCTGACCTTGTCTCTACCTTACTCCATGGTCTGTCTTCCGAATATGACTCGTTTGTCACCTCTGTCAACACAGGAGTCGACCCTGTACTGTCTAAAGAACTCATCGACCTCATACTTAGCCAGGAGTTTTATCGTGGGTGTGCTATCACTTCACGAGACTCCACAACCCTCATCTCCCCTTCTCCTATGGTCATGCTGCTTCTCGTACTCCAAGTTACCATTCAGCTTCATCTTCTTTTCGTGGTCGTGGATGTGGCCGAGGCAGGGAGCGCGGTCGTGGCCGTGGATGTTCCTTCCTACCACCACATCAGTCTGCTGGTGGCCGACCTCAATATCAGATTTGCAATCGTTTTGGTTATTATGCTAACCAATGCTACAATCATTATGATGATTAGGCTAGCCCAACTGCTCTTCTCCACTCTTATGAGAATAGTCCAGTCGATCCCAACTGGTATGTTGACTCCGGAACCACTCATCACCTAACGGCTGACATGGCGAATCTGGCGGTTCACTCAGAATATGAAGGACCCGATAGAGTTCACATGGGTAACAGAATAGGTTCGCCAATCCGATCTACTGGTACTTCTTTATTGTGTTCTCATGTTTCTTCTTTTGTCTTGAAAAACCTTTTACATGTTCATGATATCACCAAAATCTTCTGTCTGTTAGTTAATTTACTGCTGATAATAAAGTCCCTCTTGAATTTCACCTTGACTCTTGTTTTGTCAAGGATCTCTCCACTGAGGAAACTCTACTATGGGGACAACTTAAGGATAGCATGTATGTCTTCTCCCTGGGGAATCATAACTTTACCGTCTCTCCCTAGGCTCTTCTCGGTGAGCGTGTATCTTCCTCCATCTGGCTTGAGCGCCTAGGTCATCCCTCCACCAGAGTTATCTCCAGTGTTTTATCTCAGCATCTGCTTCCTTTCTTCACTGATTATGCTAGTACCCCTCTCTATATCCCCTGTCAGTAAGGAAAAAGTCATTGTCTCTCTTTTTTGTCATCTTTCACGATTGATACTGCTCATTTAGAGCTTATTCACTCTGATATATGGGGTCCGTCTCCTCTGTCCACTGTAAGTGGTCATCGCTATTATATTAGTTTTGTAGATCATTACAGTAAGTATGTTTAGTTTTATCCTTTAATTAATAAAAATGATGCTTTCTCTATTCTTTTGAGTTCAAAATTCATGTGAAAAAATTTCTTGGGCATTCCATTAAAGCACTCCAAACTGATGATGGTGGCGAGTTCATCAAATTTAAACCTTACTTGTTTTCTCAGGGTATTTCTCATCGCTTTTCTTGTCCACACACTAGTGGCCAAAACAACACCGCAGAAAGAAAGCACCGCCACCTTGTCGAGACCGGTATCACTCTTCTGACCCGGTCAAATGTTCCATTCCATTACTAGCCTTATACTTTCTAAATCATCTCATTTCTCATCAATAGAATGCCCACCCCTATCCTCCTTAATCTATCTCCCTACCAGAAATTATTTCATAAAGTACCTGACTACCTTTCCTTATAAATTTTTTGTTGTACTTGCTACCCTCATCTGCGTCCATACCAAACTCATAAGTTTAGTTTTCAGTCCAGTCAATGTGTCTTCTTATGTTACTCGGCTTCACATAAACATTATCAATATTTTCATGTCACCTCTGGTCGTATTTACATCTTCCGGGATGTTGTATTCGACGAATCTTCCTTTCCTTTCCAGTCTCCTCTGTCCTCTCTCTCCACCTACTCCCACGCCTTCACCACCGATCCCCATCTCCACGTCCCTGTTACCTTCCATTGTTCTAATCCCCTCTTCTCATGTGGGCCCCACCATTGACTCTTCTCCTCCTCCACCACCACCTCCATCACATACTCCTTCTCCATCACCTCTACCGATACCCGCCGATAAGTCCTTCTCATCGTCCTCTTCCTCAGGCTTTCCTAATCTCCCTCCTATCAGGACCTACCTTATGGTCACCAGAACACAGGATAACACCAGAACACCAAAGGTCTGGCTAGCCACCCGGTATCCCATGCCTACCTGTCCCATGGCTGACTTGGCCACCACTCATGTCGAACCCACATGTTTTTATGCAAGCTTCTAAAGATCCCAAGTGGCGCCAAACAATGGACACTGAGATGAATGCCTTGCTTAAGAACAAAACTTGGTCTCTTATGCCATACCACCCTACCATGAATCTGGTTAGCTGCAAATGGGTTTTCAAGTTAAACATAAACTTGATGGTTCTGTTGACAGGTATAAGGCCTGTCTGGTGGCCAAGGGTTTTCATCAACAACTAGGATTAGACTATGGTGAGACATTCAGTACGGTCATCAAACCGACCACTGTCCATACCGTGTGCAGTCTAGCCGTCTCTAAGGGCTGGTCTCTTTGACAGTTGGACGTGAATAATGTATTTTTGCAGGATTTTCTTACTGAGACGGTCTACATGGAACAACCTTCAGGGTTCATCAATCCCACTCGTCCTAATCATGTATGCAAACTTCATCGCAGTATCTATGGCCTCAAACAGGCTCCACGGGCCTGGTTTTCTCGCTTCAGTAGTTATCTAGTCATAATGGGCTTTATGGGATCCACGTCCAACACGTCTCTCTTCCTCCTACAGATCGGGACAGATATTCTTTTGGTTCTTATCTATGTGGAGGACATCATCATCACAGGCAATGACTCACGGGCTGTTACTCATCTTATTCAAGAACTAGGTCGGGAGTTCTCATTAAAAGGCCTCGGCCTACTACATTATTTTTTTGGCGTGGAGTGTCACTATACACCCTCAAGTCTCTTTCTTTCTCAAAAAGTACGTCTGTGACTTGCTTCTCTGACTCAAGATGGATGGTGTGAAAAATGTCAGGTCGCCTATGGTTATTTCCTGTAAGCTCTCCAAGACTGTTGGTAAGCCTCTCTCTGACCCCTTTGTCTATCGAATTATTGTTGGGGCTCTACAATCTAAGTTTTACCAGACCTGATATTGCCTTCTAGGTGAACAAGGTCGCTCAGTTCATACAAGCTCCAACCGATGAGCATTTGAGCGCTATAAAATGAATCCCCGTTACCTCCAATCTACCATTCAACATGGCCATTTTCTCTCTCATCATTCTTCTGTACAGCTTATACTTACACCAATGCAGATTGGGCACTGTCGATCGATGATCGTAAATATACCAGTGGTTATTGTGTCTTTCTTGGTACAAATCTCATTTCTTGGAGCTCAAAGAAGCAGTGCACTGTGGCACGATATAGAACTAAGGCAGAGTATAGGGGCGTGGCCAATGCTGCAGCAGAGGTCGTTTGGTTGCAGTCATTACTTCGTAAGTTTGGAGTTCCGCAATCTCCCCCAATAGTTCTCTGTGACAACCTCGGTGCAACATATCTCTCGATCAATCCTATTCGTCACTCACGCTCCAAACATGTTGAGATCGACATTCATTTTGTGCGGGACAATGTCGCCAATGGAGTCCTGATTGTTCAGTTTGTCAGCACTAAAGATCAACTAGCAGATATTCTTACTAAGCCTTTAAAATCATTAAGGTTTTCTATGTTGAAGAACAGGCTCTCGGTTCTTTTAAACCCGCTTTGCTTTGCGGGGGTGTTAGAGATATCAATGACAACACGTGACTCATGTGAAATATGTGATCCATGTGAAAAAAAAACCCTCATGAAATCAAGCAGATCCTAAAATCTCTCCATGATTATAGGAACAAATGAAACTCATGACCAGATCCTAAAATCTCTCCATAATTATAGAAACACATGGGACTCATGCACCATGTGTTTCTCATTCTCTTTCTCAGTCAATGTTTCCTATTGTTTCTTCTAAATTAGTGTAAATATGTGACCAATATGTGTATATATATACAACAAATAATCATAACTAGTAGTATCTTGTACACACATGTGATCATACCAATTTATGGGCTTGCCCTTGCAATATATAGGATTTTGTAGCAAATGTTTCTATTCTATCAAATTTATAAGATCACACTCTATTCTTCAGAGAGTCAAGCCTTCCTTTCGTTGTTAACAGTAGTTCAATTTCAGCCTGTTCGTTTTTTGCAGATAACTCTCGTGTGCTACCATATACTACGAAGATGAAGACAGAAAATTTATTCTTAACCTAACATGAGTAAGAAGTGTTATCCATTCAACTAACATTACGGTTGGCATTACGGCTAGACCATGAACTGTTAAGACCTTCGCTATTCATTGATCTCCACTTCGAAAGCCCGCATGGGAGATATATTTAATTAAATATAAGTTCAGCTTCCTAATTATGAGAGATATATTTAATTAAATATAAGTTCAGCTTCCTAATTATAAAAGTCATTTTGTGAATATAATAGAACAAGAATTGAGAGATTATCTGTATTTACCCTGAAACACAGAGAGGGGGGCAAAAGGGCAGAAGGTCTAGGTAGCTAGCTGAATGAGGTCCCTAGACCCATGTGTTGGTCCCATTACATCAATGGTGAACTATCCATAACTTGCATTGGGATGGTAGGGAACCTGCCTTGCTGGTGGCAATTTAACGAACAGGAGAATCTCGAGGTTAAAATAATAATAATAATAATAATTACCTATACAAAGAAACAGGAACACGGAAGAGACGAGAGAGAGAGAGAGAGAGAGAGAGAGAGACTCGGAGTTTGCAAAGTTTTTTTATTTTTTCCTTTTTTCTAGAATATATCAATTGCATGTGACACGCATTATGATAAATAGTGGGCCTTTGATGGTTTGGATTAAAGTTTTAGTTCTCTTAATAGATCTTTAATTACAAATTGCGAAGGAAATGCATGCATTATATGAGATTGAAGAATGCAATGCTGGACAAGTACATGGTAGGTGAAAGTAGTCAAGTCTTTTGTTCAATGAACAAGCAAATTTTCAAACACCAATGAGAAACTATTTTCAATATGGATACTTTAAGAATTTTACAAAATATGAACTAAAAATAGTTATTAAAAGAGAGATTTCGATTCAGTCACTTAAATCAAATTATAATTACGAAAATACTCACTCACAAAATTTTTTTTTGCTTCAATCACTTTTTTTTTAAAAGAAAGAACATCCGTCTATGTCTCAAGTACTGAAGCGTTAATAAAAATGAAAATATTTTTAAGTAATTGTTTTCAAAAAATTGAGCTGCTTTAAAAATGATTTATATTTGAGTATTGCGATTATGATTTAGAGAATAAGATAATGTAAAATACAGTGAGATAACATTAATGAGTCTAAAAATATAGAGAAAATTTCGTGTATTAATTAAAATTGAGATACGTTCAATAATAATATGGAATTTGTTAAATAATAATTGAAGGAAATTGGCGAGAGTTGCAGCAGGACAAGTGGCGCCTTGGCATGCGAGCGAATATGGCAACAAGTACCCATGCAAAAAAAAATATCTCGTGGAATGTTGCATGAGATAAAAGTCAGTCATAATTAAATCTCACGTGCGAAGTGAACTCTCCATGATGTCTGCGTTTCTTGGTTTCTTCCCCCAATTCAGTCTTTTATGTTTCTTAACAGGTGCTTGCAATGGAAAGTTTGGGTTTTTGTTCCTTATAAATGTACCTTGATTCAATAAGAAATCGGATTGTTTTCTAAAGTTTTGATTCATGGCTTGGATCTGAGCAGGGAGGTCACATGTTTGATTAATTTCTTTAGTTATCAAGCAGGATTTAGCTTAAATAATTAGTGAAATGTGTGTGTGAATCTTCAATTTTTAAATTGGAGTCACTGATGGGGAATGAAGCTCACATTAAATTTTATAAAAAATAATAAAATAATACTCACACTGAATTTTATAAAATAGTTTGTAATTTTTTTTTTTTTTTTTTTTTGTATATAATAGCTTCTTCATAGATTATTTGGTGACTTTGGGGAAGCAACCAAGAAATGCTCACACTGAAAAATATCTGTGTACGTCAGGAAAAAAAAAAAACTTTCAAAAATACCAAGTTATTTAATAGTTGTCCAAATGCTACAATTTCTCTCTCGCGCGCGCGTCAGGATACGTACTTGTACGTGGGGGGCCATGCAAAGGTGGCAGCTTAATTAGTTCCCATGCACTGCAATGATGCCTGCTCTTCTTCGCTGCTTCCCCAACTCACTCATCATAGTTCTCAACGGTTGCAGTTAGGAATTTAATCCCCTTGATTCTCGGAGGAAGGATCTTATTTATATAGTTATTTATTTATCTTTTAAGCACAGTTCATGCTACATTACTGCCATCGGTTTTAAATTACAGATGTTTTTTATTTCCAGAAAAAAAAATATTTTCCATTCTGCTATCATGCTATTTGAGCTGTTTACATTGGAATTATAAATTGTCTAATGATCGTTGCTATTCTAACGTATCTCGAGTTTTTTAAACTAATAGATTGCTCGCCAACCCCACACCAAAGGGGTTTTCTCTATTATTATCAGAGAGCTAGGATTATTTCTCAACCTCCTCACCTCCCTCCAAAAAGGAAGTGATTTTAAATAAGTTTCCATAATTACTTTCTGATTTAAATAAAATATGAGTAATTACTGAATAGTCAGCATGTTACAAAGAACCCCTTTGTTCTATTGAACCGAGCAAAACCCTCTATATTAACATGATCAATATTTTATAAAAAAGTACATGCAATTTTAAGGTGCATTTAAATAAAGTTAGAATCAAACAGAAGAAACGTTCCTTTCAATAATTGTTTTTTTGATGATAGATGTGTAGGGAAAAGAAACCCTTCAATAGCAGTGGAAAAAAATTTCTGTGGTAAAAAAATTAAACGCCCTGGCGCACACCATGAATCACAACAAGAGCTTCTACGAAACTGAGTGAGTCTCCAGAACCGCTACTCGAGCCTAGCGGTCTCTGTACGCCACGAAGTCGAACAGTTGTATAATACGCCTCTTAGTATACCTTGTAAATTTAGTTCAAAAATTCTTCTCGTCTACTATGGATTGGAAAAATTTGATCCACCATCTCTTAGAAGAAAAAGAAATGAAATACCACTTGGACAATACTCAGTTGGCTTCAAATAATAGATAACAATATCTAATATATAGGTTGTTTTGCTTAGTCCACTGCATGTGTGGCAGAAATCGACCCAAGAACATCAAAAGATGTTCATTTTGACAACTATATACATAAAGCTTTGTGTATGCCTCTCAAACTTATCCATTTGGAAGTGCCAAAGTACAAAGGTCATTCTCTCTCTTGTAACTTTCTTTGTAGCAATTTCTTGTACTCTTTTTCTCATTTCTCCCTCCTCCTTGAGGTGTCCCAATCTCTTGTCTTTTTCCGTTCTTGTCGCGTTCTCTCAAATTATGGCAATTGGAAAGTTTGTCTCATATCAAAAATTAATTTAGGGTTGCGTCACACTCTCCGTCCTTGCATTTTCTTCAACATAAACATTTGCAACGTTTGATTCATTCACACTCTTCTTGAGATGGCAAGATATAGGAATTATTAATTGTTATCTTGTAGCTTTCAATTAAAATTTCACGTTATTTTAAAGATTTTGCAGATATGTATTCTATAACGTAAAGTTGTAACTAAAGAAGTTTGTCTTTTTTGCTTGTTTTCAAACTCTCTACTGGGTATCAGCAATATACATTGAACTGAATGTATGATCTTCAATAAAATAAGGGTTAATTGCATATTCAGTCCATGTATAATAAAGACTGTCGTACTAATAACATCTCAACTTTTTTATTAGCAGATAAACCCCCTAACTTCTAATATCCTAGCTATTAATATTAACAGATAGTCTCCTGGGTCAATTTTTATTTAAGAGTCAGGGGGTCTGTCTGTTAATAAAAATAGTTGATGCTCTAGTTTCTCCGGCAATTAACCCATAAAATAATACCGTTGTCGGAACAAAAAAGTTATTTGCAACTTTTTGAGAAACTTAATGAGTAGGATGAGAATAAAATATATAGAAGGATAATTATAATTGTATACCTGATTTATATCACTAAACTACTACAAAGGTATGATTAATTTTTGTTTTAAATGAGAAAAATATGTCAAAAATCTATTATTATACTAGATACTTCGTGACGTGCTTGTTTAGAACGAGGCGGCGCTGAACTGAGACCACACGTTTAGGAACCCCCCAAGTGTAGCTTGAATAGAATCATAGACATACTGAAAATACATTGCTAAAAAGTTGCTTTGGTTCCTTCTGTCGGCGGAGCTCTAACTTAACTAGGCGACCACATAGGCTCATTTTGTGTCAAATAACCAATAAGGATGACTTGTTGGGACTTTGTCTTGTTTTTCAAGAAGATATGGTATCCCATGAAGATCCAATCGAATTGGAGAAGACGAAGGCTTGGAACAGAAGAAGCAAAATCCAGCATAGTCAGATTAGTCGACTGTACAGTTCACTAATGCTAAGGCCAGTCGACTACGCAGTACACTGGACAGATACAGAGAAGAAAGAGTTTACGGTTAGTCGACTTAAAAGTGTTATAAGTCGACTAATCTGAAGGATTCGTCGACTAGTCTACCTCTGAAGCATGAACAGAGACGGTACGAGTTTTCTTTTTTGATGGAGTTCAAATAGGATTCAGATTCTATTCAATAAATATTTGTTTCTAAAGTTTAAGGGATCTAGAATTCTTTTAGACCTAGGAGATCAACTCTTATAAGGATTGATCAAGTTCTTCAAGCATCTAACGATCAAGATCATCTCATAGTTCTACTAGGGTTTGAATTATAAAACTCTATAAATAAAGATTGTAACCTACTACATTGTAACACAAAAAGAAAATCAGAGGAAGCCAATAAAGAGAGGAAGGTGACGGTGCATAGAGAAAAATATACTTTTGTAATCTTGTGGGATTCAAGGAGAAGGCGAACACTCTTGTAGGAATCAAGAGGAAGGTTAGATCTCTTGTACCAAGTTTATTAATAAAACTCTCTCAATTTCTCTTCCCGTAGATGTAGGCCAACTTTGGGCCGAACCACATCAAATTCTCATGTTCTTTTCTACTTTTTTTTTTATCTTGATAGTGCTAGTTTGCTTTACAATAGTTTTCTTTTATAAGTATTACATATTGCCACATTTCGTAAACGTCGATCACGATTTTAGACGTGCACAACAGTTAACGTCGTAAGTCGATTGTTGGTCTAAACAATAGGCATCACAGCTGATGTGTCACTCACAACAATTAGTAACAGAGCATATCAATTTCGCAACAATTGGTATCAGAGCTAATGGTTGACGATAAGACGATATATCAAAGATTAAAAGTTTTGGGACAAGTTCGAGGTTGAGAAATTTAATTGTAAAAGAAACTTCAGTTTATGATAAAAGAGGGTAAATGTGTTGTGAGTGCAATAAGGTCTTCACAAGACTTGCAGGAAATCAGTAAAAACTTGCACAAATATTAGATGAGGATTGAGAGAAGATGGATCAAAAAGCGGCAAGCATGATCCAATTATATCTTGCAGAGAAGGCCTTGGACAACGTGATGGATGAAGAAACGGTTACGGATTTGTGGTTAAGGTTAGAAATATTGTATATGATAAAAAGCCTCTCCAACAAGGTATTTTTAAGAAATAACTATATGAAGTACGCATGAAGGAAGGAACAGCAGTACTAGAGCATCTGAATTTCTTCAATAAGATCATCGGTGAGTATTTGGACACATATATTGCATAATCTGCATTCCTACATTTATTCTGTAATAATTCCTGCAACTCACTTGTCTCAATGTCTAAATTAATGCAAGCTATGATAGAGAGAAGAGAAGCATAAATCCCGCCCAATTAAATTCAAAAGCTCAAATCAACAGGAATATTTTCAAATATAGAGCTCCTACAAGCCATCTTATCTGAAGATCGGATATATCAGATGAGATAATGCCAGTCTAAATTCGAAGGGAAAAAATAAATTTTTGAAGACCCAATCGATTTCGCTGAATATAAATAGATATCTCGTAAATTCTAGAAGACAAATTGAAAATCAAAGAGGATAAACAGATAAAGAGATGATCGACGAATGAGATAAAGTAATCATATTTGGAGATAAGGAAGAAAATCTGAGAAAATTCAGAGTTCTAAATCAATTTAGATTCGAATTTAGACAGGATACCTTTTAGCATTTTGAGCAAAACTTCCGCTAAAGAAACTCAAATCTGATGATCTAATGCTACAGAAAGAAGACTTAAAGATCTATAATTCTTATGTTGACCACTCTTTCCAATTCTTTCGTTTGATAAGTCATACTCAGCAATCATCACGCCACCTAGCTACAGATCAATTAAGAATTGAATTTTCACATAAAATTCTGAATAAATCAAATCAAGTTTGGAGATAAGAAGGGGATCCAAATTCAGAAATTGATAATAGCTTGCTCCCCAAATTAAGAGATAGGATATTATCTTAATATCAAAAGTTCAAATTCAACTTCTAAAGATGGTTGCACAACTTCTATTGGGAGTCTATCCACTACTTCTACTATAAATAGAGGGGTAGAGCATAGGGAAAATCACATCATCTCCTTAGCACAACTCTGGAGGGGAGTTTTAGGGTTTGAATTTTTCTTTATTCATTGTAGTCTTCAATTTGAGAGAAAAAAATTATAAAAAGAAGACGACGTGCTTGTAATTGATGGTGATAACTTCAATAAAGGTTTTTCTGTTCTTTTCAATCTAGCTCTTTTTATTTTACTTATTTCAAATGCTTTATTTGCTTTTATTTTCTTCCTTTATGCTTTTATTTAATCATGTCTTCTTTATAATTTAGATTAGGGAGAGTTTCATGACAGATAAGAGAGGAAGAATTATCTTTAGAGTAATACCAGATATAATCTTCCTTAAAGATAGTTATATTGAGAGTAATAGCCAATGGAACTATTCCACTCCTTTTATCATTACTCAACTTAATTGATCGCTTGCTTTCCTATAATTACTCCAAGGTATGTTCTTTCTTTTCTTGTTTATTTTTTTTCTTTTTAACCTAGTAATCAAAACACCAACACCATCTTATTCTACCATCTTCTTCTTAACTTAACTTAACATTTTTATTTTCTTTTTATAAAACTGAGAAGATAAGTATTAACTTATTTTTGGTAAATTAAAAAAAGAAACTTACTTAATTGCTTCCATCGCAGTCCCTCTTTGTGGATCACGACCCGCATAGTCACTTGCTATAGTGGTATCATTGAGAACCTAGCACTGTTCTAAACTTTTATATTTTTCTATGCAGGTTTGGCTCGATCAGTGAGCTACTAGCTATTGATGTCAAAATCAACGAGGAGGACAATACTTCTCAGTTCGCTTTCAGAGTCATACAATTATATCGTAACCACCATACTTTATAGTAAGAAAACTCTCATTTTAGAGGAGGTCACATCAACTCTCTTATCTAATGAGATCAGAAAAGGCCAAATAAAGTTGAGCAGGAAGGATCGGGTTTGGTGGCCATGAGAAGGAAGGGAAAAGAAGAAAAAGAAAAGTTTGGGTTCATCGAAAGCGTGTCACTTTTGTCAACAAGAAGGTCATTGAAAGAAGGACCGCAAGCAACGGTAAGATTGGTTGAAGAAGAAGGGGTAAGCTGCGAAGGTAAATGTAGCAATGAGCGGTGTTGACAATAAAGTATTAATGGCTTCCTATGTTGAAGATAATACTTCTCAAGGTAAAGATTAAATATTTGATTTTGGTAGTATAGTTCATGTATCAACCCAGAAGGAGATGTTCAACTTTTTGGTTGCAAAGGAGGAAGGTGTTAGCTCAGAGGCCCATCACTCTAGTTTTTATGATGATTAACTCATGTAGTTATAGTTTACTAATAATCTTATGTTTAAATAGTTTCAATGATTGACAAGATATTAGTAGGTGATTAACTTCAACAAAGGAGTTTTAGAGCTTTCACATGTTGATTCAAGAGCTCGAGCGTCAAGATCGCATCTAGTCCTCGGTTGGAGTCAAGCTCGTTGGATCGCATTTGGATCGAGTCGGCTTGGAGACAAGATGACCTCAGTTTGTTTAGTTTAATTTGTTTAGATCTTGTGTAAAGATAGATAGTATTGATATGCTCAAGTTCACATACACACACAAGTTTAAAGTTTACTAGTTTTGGTTTTCGGTTTAACCGGATTTTGGATTTCATGTCAAAAATATAGATATAATATCTTTCATGTATATTGGATTCTATCCATATAAAATATGCTTCAAAGTTGTTTCAATATCATATTTTTGTATTTACATGAGTTTTGGAGAAAACGGTTTTCCATTTCAAAAATCCAAGTTTTGGAAAATACCGATTTTTGTTTAAAGCCTAATTTCAGTATCACAAAAATAGTTCAAATTATTTATAATATGTGTTGGATTTTAGTCACACATATTTGTATTTCAAAGATTTAATAAGAACTTATTTTTGTAGAATTTATGAGATTTTATGGGATTTTATTGAAGGTTAAAAGACCAAGTTTTAATCCCTTAAAAATTTGTGACCTGGCCTTCTGCCGGTCGACCGGCATGGTCGACCGATGTGCACAAACGTGCACAGGCCGTTTAGGCTGGAGGGCCCGTCGACCGACCCGGTCGACCGCCGAGAGCTCTGATCTCTGTATCTGGCCCAGGTCGACCGGGCGATCGACCGGTGGCTCAGCGGTAAGAAAAATGACGGTTGGCCAGTCGACCGGGCGGTCGACCGGAAGGGCAGTTTTGTCCTTTCCTGGCTGCCAATTGGCAGATTTTTGAGAAGGAATAAATACCCATCTCTTGAGCTAGTTTCTTCATGATTTTTGAGAGCAAAATTCTCCCATCTTCTTAAGTGTTTTAGCAACAAGTTTTCAAGAGTTTTTGGGCTTAAAGATTTTATCTTTATTTATTTTAAAGGATTGGAAAAATCAAAGAAAAAGAGAAGTCTTTGGGAATTGTTTTTGTTCTTCATTTCTATTTTATCCTAAAAGTTTTCCCAATTATTTCCTTGAGATTTTGATTTCCAAACTCTTTATTTTCTTACACTTGAGCTATCTATCTATCCTATCTATTAGGATCTTATTTCGTGAGGAAAATTAGTTTGTGGTCTTTAAGATCACCAAGAGTTGTAACTTTCTTTTCTTTGTGTTCATCCCTCTTGTGTAGAGGTGATTGTGAAGGTGATTTGGTTTGGTTGGTATCCCTCTAAGTGTAGAGGTGATTATTAGAGTGTTGTCTTTGAGCCTTATCCCTCTAGTGTGAGGTGATTGTTGCTTGACTAAGTGCCCACCCTCTAAGTGTAGAGGTGATTGTTGTTGTGCCTTACCTCTTGTATAGAGATTGTGTTTGTTGGAGAGAGGAGTTGTGTACTCCTAATTTGTATTACCCAAATCCTCAGTGAATGTTCCCTGTGAGGAAAGTCCTGTGTGGACGTTATAGTGGAAATCCTTCTGTGTGAAGGCGGGGACGTAGAGCAGTGGCTCGAACCTCGAAACATATCTTATTTTTTGTGATTGATCAACTATCTCTAACTCTCTCTCTTTTATATCTTGCATTGATTCATATTGTTCATATCATATATGCTTGGTATTGTTTATGTGCCTCACTTGTGTTGAACCAAGAGAGATTTGCATAGTACCTCAACTCTTATTTAGAGGAATTTAGAGGAGATAGTTTAGAACCCTTCACCGAAATTCGGCTACACTCTTTGGTTACACTAAGTGTGTTGCAATTAGTTTTTTAATTTTGCATCATTTGTCATTAGATTAGCCATACACCTATTCACCCCCATCTAGGTGTACTTTCAATTGGTATCAGAGCCTACGCTATTGATATTAGGTTTAACCACCTAGGAGTGAGATCTTAGCTAGCTAATCTAATTTTGCATTTGCATACTTATTTGTTTACACACACTCATAGACTTCATAACCCCTCCCATGTATGATACTTCCAACATTGATGTTTGGAAAGTTAAGATGTCCATGTATCTTAAAACCTTAGGAATGCATGTTCACCTTGCCGGTACCAAGAAATCTTATCTTGGTAATAGTAAGCATATAGAGGCCAATGCACAAGCCCTAATGGAACTTAGAAACTAACTAAGCAAAGAATATATTTTTATGGTTTCTCATTATGATTCTGCCTTTGTAGTGTGGAATATTTGACCTCTCCCAAGTTACAAACGACGAATTATATGGAGAAGGAACTCTTGGTGGATGAGTCCGAACAAACTTGTTATATGGTCCGAGGGAATGACTCCCTTGAGGTAAATTCAGAAACTCATCTAGATGATTGTGCTAGTTCTTCTGGTGATGATTATATAGATGCCGATGCTTTGAATGAAGAACTATCTCTTGTGTGTGAAAACTTGCTAGAAAAATACCAAGTTTTGAAAAAGAAAACCTTTAAAATAAAAGATGAAAATAAGGATTTATTTTCAAAACTTAATATGGCCTTACAAGAGAGAGATGAGATTTCTAATGAAAGAGACTCTTTGGAATCCCAATTTGAACTTGCTCTTAATGAAAACAAAATTTTAAAAAATAAAAATAATTGTAATGATGTTTTGAAGAAAAATGAGAATTTCTCCAAAACTTGAAATTGTTTTAAAAGAAAATGATTCATTGAAAAACAAAATTATTTTTATTTCAAAAGAACTAGATTTAGTTTCAAATGAAAGTAAATCTTTGAAAAATGATTTGTCTTCACATGTTTGCCATGCAACTATAGCTTCACCATCTAGTGTACCTATTCCATGCTCCACCTCTTCCTCTATGATTGAAAATGATATATGTGTTTTAAGAAGAGTGTTGATTATTTGGGCTCCACTTTGAGCCAATGTGCCATGAACCGCACACGGTTGGAATCCATGTTTCACAAGAAACATGCTCCTCATATGCATGCACACCATACACGGCGTGCACATGCTTCTCATGTTCACACACATGACACTAGGTATGTTCATGTGTACACATGTAGACATTGTGGACGTGAGGGTCACCTTGTAAAGTTTTGTTATGATAGAATACATAATGTAAATTTTGCAAATAGATTTGTTTGGGTTAGGGAAGGTGCTAACCCCATGGACCCAATAGAGTATGGGTACCAAAATTCACCCCTTCTGTATGTGATGTAGGTGTGGGCTCTCGCTTGACGTGAGGGCATTGGTGCCTTGATGGTGAATGCTTTTGTGATTGATGGACAATACTTTGGATGCATCACTTTCAAGGAAGTTTGGTGGGAAGACCACCATGGTTTGGAGATCTAGAAATGTGCCCTAATTGTTTTGGTAACTATCTCTAACTCCCATTTAGTTTACATGCTTTCATATTGTTGATTTTTAGCATGTATTGGTTTTCATATTTTTTCATGATTATTATGTTAAATGTCATGTTTATTTGACTAGTGATATGCATATATAGTCTTTGAGATACACCCATGTTTATATGGATTTATATTTTTGTATTCTCACTATAATTTAACTATTGTGTATATTCTAATCTAAAACATGTGCATTTAGCCTAATGATCATATTGGTTTATGTTTATGATTCTTTTGCACTTCATGTTTTGATTACATGTTTAGATGTAGTTTTCATCAAAACTTGTGTCAATACTTGTACAACTAGTGAGCCACAAATTGATTATTATATATTTGTACTATGTTGCTCATTTGTACTCATTAGATGTACTAGTATAGCCTAGTTTTGATGATTCTTGAATTCAACTTGTATTTCCTATTTTTGGTATAATTTTCATGATAATGTGTTTAGCTTCATGTATATGTTAATTATGTTTAAAACTTTAGATATACATGTATACCCTTGAGTCATTTGCTTTTCATGCAAAATTTCTTTATGGACTCATTTGTGTTTAGGGATGTGTATGTATATCTTTAGTTTTAAACAAAACATACATATGCCTTGAAGTTGGTATTTTGATGAAAATTAAATTTTCTATGATTTTCATATTTTCAATTAAAACAAATTTCAAAATGAGCTTCATTGCCTATGTCCATGATTTTGTTGATTACATGGTTCATACACTCTATGTTTGATGTTTACTCATGATTTTTTAGGTTATATGAGCTTTATTAATATGTGAGTGTTGATGACAATGTGATTTTCATGTTTTCATGGATTCATTCATGTTTTATTCCTTCCTTGAAGGATTTCGTGCTAGTTTTAAAGATTATCATAAAACTAGTTGCGTATTTCTTCATTTTGGAAGAGTTTTCAAACTTGTTAAAATTATTTACAAATCCTATTTTTGAAAACCCCTTCCTTCTAAGGGAGGATGG
Organism: Agave tequilana; assembly: GCA_038442645.1. Taxonomy (NCBI): domain Eukaryota; kingdom Viridiplantae; phylum Streptophyta; class Magnoliopsida; order Asparagales; family Asparagaceae; genus Agave; species Agave tequilana. The sequence continues at coordinate 65,511 of JAVJIF010032556.1, forward strand.
TTGGGCGACCATGCCTTGTATGTGAAAAACACCTAGAGGGGGGGTGAATAGGTGTGAATGCTAATCTAATGATCTTTTTGAACTTTAATTAAATGAGTGATGCAACGATCTCTCAAAAACACGACTAAGAGCCGAATACCCCTTGCGAGGTTCTGAACTCCTTCCTCCCAATTCCCCTAGATATGGGTTAGAGGTGCGCAATGCAACCGTGTTGTATTGAGGTGTGATCGATCAATGCCAAGTATGATGATGAGAAATGAAATGCACACAATGTAACACAACAAGTATAGCAAGTAAAATAAACAAGACTAGATTGCACAAGTAGAGGGTTAGTTCTCAAGCAAATAATTCAAGACAATATAAAGCAAGAGAAATTGAAAGCAAGAATAACGCAAAGGCAATCGCAAAAAAGATGATTTGTTTCGAGGTTCGAACACACTTGCTCTAGTCCCCGCCTTCACTTCCGTGAAGGGTTTCCACTATCCACCGAGGATGCCTTTACAATTGGTCTACCGAAGACCGAGCACCGAGCTCCACCAAGTACAAAGGACCTCTACCGAAGAGGTTGCTCCACAAGGAAAGGATTACAAGAACCAAGTGATCACAACAAGATCACTACACTTTTCTCAAACTCTTTTACAAACACTCTCACTTCAATTACAACTTCACTATAGAATGAGTATAGGATTTTTGGCTTCTATGAAGTGTGGTGAGAAAAACTTCAGTTGTAGAGAGATATTAGCAATCAAACACAACTGAAAAACTAGCTCAAAAAGAATTGGAATGAAAGCTTTAAACTCTTTTCTTTTCTCTTTTGAAAACAATGAAAACTTGAGGATTTTTCTAAGTAATATGAAGGAGAGACTTCTCCTCTATTTATAGGGTTGAAAATAAGTTAAAAACATTTTCTTTTCACCTAATTCAACCTGCAAAAGCACCCCAACAACTCTCCAAAAATCTGTTAAAGCAGAAAAAGAAAACAGTTTTTCAGAAAATCCAAAAGAGGAAAGAGCCGTTGCTAAGTTGCAGGCTTGGCGGTCGACCGGTCCGGTCGACCGCCAGCCCTGCTGGAAAGAGCCGTTGGCTCTCGGTCGACCGGTCCGGTCGACCGACCCAAAAGGAGGAAACACAGTTTCCTTCTTCCGGTCGACCGGTCCGGTCGACCGAAAATTCCCGAGAGCAGAATGCTCTCCGTCGGTCGACCGGTCCGGTCGACCGACGGACATGCACAAACAGTGCATGTCCAGGCACATCGCCGGTCGACCGGGCCGGTCGACCGATGTTGCCTGAAACAGAAAACCTGGGCTGTTTTGAGTTAGAAAAATTTTGATAAATATTTTAAAAATACATATAGCTAAGTATTATGCAGAAAATAGTTTATACACATGTTTTAAACAAGTTTTTCAGGATATAAAGCTTTGGTACATGTATATATAAACTAAGGCATAAAACTTAGAAATAACCATTTTCAAAACATAGGAAATACATGAAACAAGTGTGTGTGCAAATCCTAGAGCCAAATTTCCTATATTCAAACTTTAACATTCTAAACTTACAAACTCTAAAAGACTTCAAGGCAATGCTTCAAGATGGGCTATCTCCACTTGATCTTCAATTTTTGCATCTTGAGCCCAATTGGAGTTGACTTGAGTCCAAAACCTTGTATTTGTGAGAGAAGACTTCTAGTATGAATAGAAATCTGAAAACACACTTAAACAACAAATGTTATTAGTACAAATAACTAATATGTTTTGTAATCATCAAAATACACTAAACAAGGGTGATTGTAACCTTGGGCCAACAATCTCCCCCTTTTTGATGATGACAAAACATATAGGTTATTGAAACAAATAAAGGAGGAAAAGCTTGGAAAGCTCCCCCTCAAACAATGCTATGTATTTATCATGAATATGAAAAGCTATGTAAGCATACATAAAGCATTTAACAAACACAATAGTTTTTGTCTAAAAACTCAAATAAACACAAACTTTCTTTTTCTTCATGAAATGAAACTCAAATAGTATCAAACTTAGAAAGTTTAAACTTAAACACTTATTTTCCAAATATCAACAAACTTATTCTCCCCCTTTTTGTCATACATCAAAAAGGATTAAAACAAAATTTTAATTTTAAGAATCTATAATACAAACATTCAACTCACCACAAATAAACGAAAATCTAGCATAATCTAAAGGTTTAGTAAAAATATCGGCAAGTTAAAAATCGGTAGAAACATATTCAATAACAATATCACCTTTCTCATAATGATCTCTAAGAAAGTGATACCTAATGTCAATGTGTTTGGTTTTACTATGTTGATTTGCATTCTTTGTCATGTGAATAGTACTAGTATTATCACAAAATATTTTAACATGATCAAAGTGTAAATCATAGTCAAGGAGAGTATGTTTCATCCAAAGAACTTGTGCACAACAAGCTCCCACCGCAACATACTCCGCCTCGGCGGTTGATAGGGCTACCAAATTTTGCTTTTTGGAAGACCAAGATACAAGACAATTACCTAAGAATTGACATGTTCCACTTGTGCTCTTCCTATCTACCCTACAACCCGCATAGTCGGCATCCGAAAAACTCTTCATTTCAAATAATCCGGTTTTAGGATACCATAAACCCATTTCAATAGTGCCCTTAAGGTATCTAATTATGCGTTTAACCGCTATTATGTGAGATTCTTTAGGACAAGATTGAAAACGTGCACAAAGACAAACGGAAAACATAATATCCGGCCTACTAGTCGTCAAATAAAGCAAGCTACCAATCATGCTACGGTATAATTTAATGTCTACACTGTACGCGCCGGAAAATTTGGTGGTCGGAGAAAGTGGTTTTAGCTGTAAAAGATTTCCTTGATTCAAGCGAAACGATTACAACCAAAAGAACTACTCTTCCCTCTTTTCCAGTTACAAGGGAGGGAGGATGTCTGAATCTTCCCTTTGTTTAAGGCTGGGTTCTTCGTGTGGCGATGGAGAGTGAATCTTGTTCTCCGTTGACCAGATACCGTCCTGGACCGTCGGGGATCTTCTCTTCGGTCGGTAGAAAGAGTAACTCGGCTCCGTCTACCAAAACTCTAGAAGAGGAGCTCGGCAAAGAGCAGCTAGTACTCAGTAAGCTTGCTGAAGAGTCTTCTCTCTTTCTTTGTTGGCGATGCCTTCGTCGGGTGATTGAGCGTGTCTCTCTCTCTGTATATATGTGCCTTGACCTTGATGATCTTCGATCGATCCCTCCTCGTATGGTGAATGGGACTATTTATAGGGGTTTCAAGGGTGAACGTGCCCTCCTGAAAACACTCCCGATTGAGGGGCCACTACCCGCTACATGCGCGGTGACTGGCCCCGCAATCAGGGCAGTTGCAACTGAGATGCGGGCGTTGGGCCGAACGCGCCTTGAAGTTGAGACGCGGGCGTCGAGCCAACGCGCCTTAATGCTGAGACGCGGGCTTCGGGCCGACGCGCCTTGGAGCTGAGACGCGGGTGTCGAGCCAACGCGCCTTGGATGCTGAGACGCGGGCTTCGGGCCGACGCGCCTTGGTACTGAGACGCGGGCTTCGGGCCGACGCGCCTTGGAGCTGAGACGCGGGTGTCGAGCCAACGCGCCTTGGATGCTGAGACGCGGGCTTCGGGCCGACGCGCCTTGGTACTGAGACGCGGGCTTCGGGCCGACGCGCCTTGGAGCTGAGACGCGGGTGTCGAGCCAACGCGCCTTGGATGCTGAGACGCGGGCTTCGGGCCGACGCGCCTTGGTACTGAGACGCGGGCTTCGGGCCGACGCGCTTTTGATGCTGAGACTCTGCTTTCTTAGTGGCTTGTCTGTTTTGGACATTTTTAGACAGCCTACAGAACCCCCTCCAAAGTTTCCGATATTCCGCAGTTAAATGGGACGGATTTCGGAATACTTTAGATTTTAGCCGCGTTCGCCTCTATGACTGGACTATTAATGCTCCGGGTTTGATCTTATCTGGATTTGGTCTTCGTGAGTGTACTGTTGAACTCTTTGAAGCCATCAGAGTTGATCGTGTTGAGTATCTAGATGCACAGTCTAAACCTCCCCGATCGCTTTTAGCCTGTCACGAGTGCGCTTTTGACCAGGAGTGGTTGGTCTTCTGCTTGTGCCAGTGTACTGTTGAACTGATTTGCAGAAGCCGAACGCAGGTTCTTTTTGAAAAGCAGAGACGCGGCTGCTTTAAAGACGCGACTTCTTAGCGAGACGCGACCTTTTGACGATGGAAATGCGACTGATCTTCATAAGGCAGACGCGATGTTCAGCTTTAAGTCTTCTTGGTGAGACGCAGCATAGATGCAGCATAGAGTGAAAACGCGGCCTCCGAACACAGCGTCAATCACAGGGTGAGACGCGGTTCTTAGTTTATGAGAACTTAGGCAGGACTAAGTCCTTTTGACAAGACGCAGCATCAATCCATAGGGAGACGCGGCCATCATTGTTTCATGAGACGCGACATTCGTTCAAGGAGACGCGGCTCTGAATAACGCGGATCTGCTTCTGCGAAGAAGGAAGCTGATCAGGCAGACGCGGGAGACGCAGCCTTGTGCCTTTCCCTTAATTCAAAAATGGATTAAGTGCTCTCTGAGGGGACGCGACTTTGACTCGAGCGGGCATCTTTCTGGGACGCGGATGTGTGGATAGTTCTTCAATCCGCGTCTGGGTGTAAACTCTCAGGCGTTACATACAGCCTGTCATAGGGATTTGGTGTGATCTTTAAATATCAGATGCGGATTTTCCGCTTTGTTTCCCGAAGCAGTTGTCCACGCGTCGGCTGCTGATTGGGCTTGAGTATTGATTCTCTTAAACGAGAAACCAGTGCGGGCGGTTGGAGATCAGCGCCAGCGGTGGTTCTCGAAGCAGCGTTACACGCGTCCGGCCTTTATTGGATCTTGGCAGTTGTGCAGTTATTAATGCCGGCGGTTCAGATTACGGGGCCATTAACCGCTGTTATCAGGAGCTGCCTATAAATAGGGCGCCCTTTCTCCTTCAATCCTGCCTTTGGACTATTTTGTTTTTTGAAAGAGAGAGCGCTTTGAGAACCTTCATCTTCCCCAGCGAATTGTCTCCATGGATGAGGAAGGCTCTGAAGATGACCCAGGGCTTTTAAGCTCCTGTTTGGTCTCTTTAGGAGAAAACAACTCTTTGCCTTGTGACCGCGTTTGCGTCCTGGTGCAGAGAGTACAACTCTTGACTGAGGTCTCCACGGGTATGCCGCTCGTTTCACCATGACATTTTAGATTTACTATGGCCTGTACCTTGGCTTCATGTCATCTGGACCCCCTCATGAAGTCTGCATTGGTGCACTCCTTCTGGAATTTGTACCATGGACCTGAACTTCTCCGGACGCGCGTGCAGGAATCTTTGGCACTTGGCGTTGGCGCGTTTTATGGCTAATGCCTTAGCGCGTTTCATAGCCAATGCCTTGGACGAATTCCAAAAAAGGTTTCAGACCCGCACCTTGCAACTCCTGTTCATGGAGATGGCAATTTTCGGCGTCTGTGCCTTTTCGGCGTTTGTGCTCTTTGACCTAGGCACAGAATGGGACCGCGTTTTGATTCGCGTTTGTCTCTGCTGACGCAATAGTTTGGCTTGCTGCGCGTGTCATTCCTGCGTCTTGGCAGACTGCATGGATCATTCCCGCGTTTGGCTGACTGCGTGGATCATTCCCGCGTTTGCCTCTGCTGACTTAGTTTTTCTCTGTTTACACTAAGTTGCAGATTGTTCTAATTCTCTCTTTTTGTTCCTTGCAGGCTTGCTGGGCCCTTGGAAGAATACTTCGGTCGGCGAACTCGTTCAACGTTCACCTATGAGAGAATATATTATGGTCCTCGTCACCTATAAGAGAGTATATTACATCTCTGACGAGGACCCAACCCTCGCCAAGGTCTCTTCAGATCTGGTGCAAGAGACGGATAGGCTGAGTATCGGCGAGGGTGGTCCGGCGGTTGCGGCGGCGGATGAGATCCTCTTCCTCTCCCTACCCCAGAAGTGACATCAAGGACATTCCGTTGGATGGCCTGCTGGGGAAAGGGATGGTGATGAATGCAGGACTTTCTGCTGCCGCTGGACCTAGTGGAGGGTAGCATCCTTTGTGATGACTCCTAAACTTCCTCTCTCACCCCAGGAGTGACTCCATGTTTGTTGGATGGTCTGCTAGGGAAAGAGACGCGCCTGAACGAAGGGTTGCAGGACCTTCTGTTGCCACCGGACCTCAAGAACACCATTGCTCTTGGCTTAGTCAGCTAGGGCGCTTTCGAAGTTGGCGTCGTGCATCAAAGTGCAACCGGTTCCAACAGTCGCCACTTCTTCAGACATCATGCACTTAGGATCAGATGCGGCTTCAAGGAGTGAGTACGGCCTCAGAGAGAGAGAGGGACTTCTTTGTACTCCTTAATTGTAACACTCAATCTTATTGTATAAGAGAGCGTTTTGTATCACTTTCATGTGTTTGGATATGAATAAAAGTGACACTTTTCTTTTTGCCTCTTTCTGTTGTCTTGAATGTTTTGTTTTAGAAGCAAAAGAATGATTTTGGTGGACCCGCCACTTTATAAAAGAAAGTGACAAGTAGAGTGTGTACCCCCAGAGAAGGTGAACTTTTATCAAGGATTTGGGATTAACTTGATTTAAGATCAGCTGGGGATTTTGATGGAAGCATTGTTTATTGGTGTAATGTTAACCAACACTGCCTCCAAAATGAATTTGATACTCGGTTGGGAGAATATCAAATGAAACTAGACTCGAGGGGAATCTAGTAAGATTTTTACCGTTAGAGGTGTGATATTAACTTAACGGTTTAGAAGTAGTCTTGTCAGAAGTGTAATGTTAACTTGACAAGGATGTGAGTTAGAGGTGTGATATTAACCTAACTCATCAGCATCTCAGTTTTATTTGGGAAAACTGAGGGTGTCACTGTCATAGGTGTGATGTTTAACTTAACAGTGATAGTAATGCTAGAGGTGTAATGTTGAACTTAGCATTAGTCGTCTCGGCTTAAAGAAGTCGAGGAAAGGTCATAGCCATAGGTGTATTGTTGAACTTAGCAATGACTCGGATGCTAGAAGTGTAGTGTTAACTTGGCATCGTCCATTTCAGCTTCGATATGGAAGTCTGAAGAAAGGTGACTGTCAGAGGTGTGATATTAACTTGACAGGCACTCGAGGTACCGCTTAGAGGTGTAATGTTAACTTGAAACAGTAGTTTTTGTCAGAGGTGTGATATTAACTTGACAAGAATTTGCTTGCGATAGGAGCAATTTGAGGACCTGTCATTCTATTGATGAGAATTGACAAGTGGAATTTGAAGTGCCAGAGGTATAGTGTTAACTTGGCAAATTTGAGAGTTTGTTACTCTATGCAGAGTTAACAAGCAAGGTTTATACTTGACAAAGAGTATTCATTACCAGAGGTATAGTGTTAACATAGTAATGATTGCATTTTGTGGTCCTACCATTCTATGGATGAGAATTGGTAAGGGTTTTTGGAGGAAAGAGTGGAATCAAGTCCACTTAGGATTTTTAGCAAACCCTCAGCTATCAACGGATTTGAGATGCCTTTACCAACTACCGTTTGAGTTGGGCTAGCCATGCTATTCCCCTCAGCATGATGAGTTGTCGAAGACTTATGTTGGACTTAAAAGCCAACATTTTCCTCTATCCTTAGCCGTCGGAGGCGTCGGATCAAATGGGAACGTGTCCCTTAGGATTTTTAGCAAATCCTCAGCTGTCAACGGGTTTGTCATGCCTTTACCAACTACCGTTTGAGTTGGGCTAGCCATGCTATTCCCCTCAGCATGATGAGTTGTCGAAGACTTATGTTGGACTTAAAAGCCAACATTTTCCTCTATCCTTAGCCGTCGGAGGCGACGGATCAAATGGGAACGTGTCCCTTAGGATTTTTAGCAAATCCTCAGCTGTCAACGGGTTTGTCATGCCTTTACCAACTACCGTTTGAGTTGGGCTAGCCATGCTATTCCCCTCAGCATGATGAGTTGTCGAAGACTTATGTTGGACTTAAAAGCCAACATTTTCCTCTATCTTTAGCCGTCGGAGGCGTTGGATGTTTCCGATCAGAGGTGTATTTTTAACTTGATCGGTGGAAGAATGCCATCTAGGGATAGTATTTCTTCAGGAATTTGCCATTGATTGGCATCATGAGTGTATCGCCATTTGAGGTTATGAGGCGATACGATCCATTTGAGTAGACTGACTCTACTACAAACGGTCCTTCCCATTTGGGTTGGAATTTTCCTTTCGTCTTGTGCGTCATGACCATGGGTCTTCGGACGGCTAAGACGAGGTCGCCTTTCTTGAAAGTTCGGGATTTGACTTTCTTGTTGAAGGCTCTGGTGATACGAGCTTGGTAAAGCTCGATTTGTTGTTGGGCCTGCAGACGCTTGTCGTCCAAGGCTTCCAATTCTTGGAGTCGCTGTCGATGCTTCTCCTCTGTTGTCATTTCCGCTGTCAAGGCGACGCGAAGAGATGGAATTTGGATTTCCAGTGGAAGGACGGCTTCGCATCCGTACACCAAGGAAAATGGCGTGGCTTTAGTTGGGGTTCGCATAGTCGTGCGATAGGCCCATAAGCATTCGCCCAACTTATCGTCCCAGTCTCGTTGACTTTTCGAGACGAATTTCTTGAGAAGCTTGCCAATAGTCTTATTGAAAGCTTCTGCGAGGCCGTTAGCGGGCGGATAGTATGCCGTTGATGACACACTCTGGATTCTGAACTTGGCGCAGAATCTCTGAAAAGCCTGGCTGATGAACTGGGGTCCATTGTCATGGACAATCCGCCGAGGCACACCGAACCGGTAAATAACGTGATGTTTCACGAACTTGATCACGTTAGAAGATTTCACCTCTTTCAAAGGGATAGCTTCGGCCCACTTTGAGAAGTAATCGGTTATCGCTAGGATGAACCGATGTCCCTTTGATGATGGTGGGCTGATAGGACCAACCACGTCCATCCCCCACATTTCGAACGGCCAGGTAGAGGTCGTAGAGTGGAGGTATCCTGGTGCTTGATGGATGAAATCGCCATGTATTTGACAGGCGTGACATCTTTTGGCATAGGCAACAGCATCGGCAACCATCTTGGGCCAGTAGTAACCCAATCTTTGGAGTCGGTTTGCCAGCTTCGGGCCAGGTTGATGAGCTCCACACGTACCATCGTGGGCTTCTTTCAACACTTCGTGGGCTTCTTTTGATGAGAGGCACCGGAGCAGGATCCCGTCATGCGATCTACGATACAATGTTCGCGAAATCGCATTGTAGTAGAATTTGGAGGCTTTCCTTCGGATGGCAGCCGCCTCCCTGGTGTCTTCGGGCAAGATGCCGTACAAGACAAAATCAATGTAGGGGAATCGCCAGTCTTTAAGCTCTGGATCGGTTGACACTTCAAGTGTTTCCTTACCGCAACGATCTCCCGTTGACCTCTGGTAGTCTCCGAGGGGACTTTTTGGGCAGTATAGGTCGTGGCTATAAACGAATACCTTCTCCATTGCTCCGGCTGGAAGAGCTAAGGAGGCAGCAAGGGATGCAAGTGCATCTGCATGCGCATTTTGCTTGCGCGGTACATGGTCGATGTAGAAGTTTGAAAACCTCTCGGCCATGTGGATTGTCGCGTTGTAGTAGGGTACTAGATCTTCATGCCTGACCTCATACTCTCCGCGAACTTGGCTGACGATGAGTTTAGAATCACCGTATGCCTCGAGATTTTTAACGCCAATCTCATCGGCGAATTGCATCCCAATCAAAAGAGCGTTGTATTCCGCCACATTGTTGGAACAGGGCTCGGTTAACGAGATAGCTCAGGGAATCACGTAATTTTGTGGGGAGACGAGTACCACTCCTACCCCCGCTACTGTGTGTCCCTTCGGGCTTGCCCTTGATGCACCGTCGAAGAAAAGTTGCCATACTTGACTTTCGAACGGTGTCTGAGCTAGGCAGACTTCGGCGACCTCATCTGGGAGATCCTCGTAGAGTTTGGCTGCCCTGGGATCTGGGTGTTCAGCTAAGAAGTCCGCCACCGCTTGTCCCTTAATAGCCTTTTGTGGCAGAAAATGCATCTCATATTGTGATAGCAATATGGCCCATTTTGCCAGCCGGCCATTTAGTGAAGAAGGCTTTGTCATAAGTAACCTCAGGGGGTTGACTTTGGATATGACATTTATGGTTTGGCCCACCAGATAGTGTCGCATTTTCTGAATGGCGAACACCAATGCCAAACATTCCTTCTCGATCGGGTTATACCGATGTTCGGCTCTGATCATCGTTCTACTTAGGTAGTAGATTGCTTGTTCTCGCCCCTGGTCATCATTCTGAGCTAGTAGAGCTCCCAAAGAATGATCCATTGATCGGACGTACACCAGGAAAGGCTTTCCGGATACCGGAGCCGCCAGGACTGGTGGTTGGGTGAGGTAGTGCTTGATCTCCTCAAATGCTTGCTGGCAAGCGTCGTCCCAAATGAACGAAACGCCCTTCTTCATCAGCTTAGCGAAGGGTTGGCATCTCCCGGAGAGATTTGAAATGAATCTGCGGATGTATGCCAATCGTCCTTGTAATCCTCTGAGCTCCTTGAGGCTTCTGGGGGGTTGCATCTCTTGGATAGCACGGACTTTCTCCGGATCCAAATGGATTCCTGTGGAAGTCACAACAAACCCTAGGAATTTGCCACTGGCTACCCCCAGGAAGGACTTGGTGGGGTTCATCTTCAATTGATGAGCCCGCATGATGTCGAAGACCACTCTCAGGTCTGCTATGTGATCACCTTTAGTGCGGCTTTTCACCGCGATGTCGTCGACATAACATTCCACCGTTTTGCGTATCTGCCGATGGAAAATGGCATTCATGGCCCTTTGGTAGGTTGCCCCCGCATTTTTCAGACCGAAGGGCATGACGGTGTAGCAATATACCCCTAGAGGTGTCCTGAAGGAGGTGTGCTTTTCGTCATCGGGATACATCTTGATTTGATTATATCCTGAGAACCCGTCCATAAAGGACATTCGCTCGAATCCACAAGTATTGTCAATCATGACATCTGTGATTGGCAATGGGAATTCGTCTTTGGGGCAGGCCTCGTTTAGATCACGGAAGTCGATGCAGATCCGGATCTTCCCGTTCTTCTTGGCGACGGGGACGATGTTGGCTACCCAGTCGGGATGTTGTTCTTCCCGGATGAAGCCGGAATCGATGAGCTTTCTAACTTCTGATTGAATTGCCTCCATTATCTCTGGACGGAACCGTCGCTGCTGTTGTTTAACAGGCTTCATGTCCGGATTGATGTTGAGGCGATGCATAGCCACTTGAGGATCAAGTCCAGGCATGTCCTCATAATTTCAGGCGAAGACATCTATATACTCTTGTACAAGAGATATTAAATCCTTCTTCTCCGAAGGTGACAGGCCGTCACTTATGAAGATGGGTTTAGGATTGGCTTCATCTCCTAGGTTGACTTGAACAACCTTGTCTTCTGTGGGTGGCTCACGCTGTTCAAAGCGGATGTCCCAAAGAGCATTCAAATGTCTGATCCAAGGGTCTGTATCAGATTGGATCATTTCTTCATCTTCATCCTCCATATGGCTTGTCGAAACCATGTTTACTGAAAGCCCTTTGAAGATGTTGCCGACACTGACATCTGATTCCCACGACGACGTGTCTGATGAGCAGTCATGACTTGACAGTCTCTCCGAATCAGAGGCTGATGGCACTGGGGTTGATATATAGCCCAACCCCCGGCGCGTCTGATGATAGTAATCAGGGGTTTTCCCTTTCGGTACAAAGGATCGAAGCAGTGTTCTTCTTCCTTTTCCGAAGTTCAACCCAGGCCTGTTGGTTAGATCATACCCCATGCGCTTCATCATCTTGAGCGTTTTCGGTTCATAATGATCGAACTGAGGGGATTCATCCTCACCTTCCGATTCTTCGTGGGGCATTGGTTCAGATGCGATTCGCCCAAAAAGTATTGGTCTTTGGCCTTTTCGTCTGGCTGGAACCATGAATACAGACTCTTGCGCGTCACCATTATCTTGGTATGTCCCGAAGGATGATTTCACCGGTACATGCAAAGATGTCAAAGCATCTATTGCCGACCAGAGGTCATCGTCCACGTCGGTAGTGGTATCCGACGGTATTGAATCGGAAACATACACAGGAAAATACGCAAAATCTAAATCTTCATTAATGTACCAACCACCCGCATCGTCGGTGGTATCAACATCGAGCTTATTAGTGCTCTTTACAAGTGGTTCCAACTCCCACAGGCACTCTTCTTTCTCAGGCTCAATGTCAGCTTCATTACCAGAGTCTGGCTCCTCTGGTTGTGGGGTTTCATTAGTCTCCTCCGGATCCTGATATAAGAGGGAGTCCGTGAAATAATTTTCAACCCCTTTAAACGGATGCCTTTCGGCAATCAACGTTCGGACCTGTCCACTCTCGTCAATGTATTTCATGACTTGGTGGAGAGTAGAGGGAACGATGGAATTGCGGTGAATCCATGGTCGTCCCAGCAACAAGTTGTAGGAAGTGTCCGCGTCAATGACGTAAGACGTCACTTCCGACTTGAGGCTCCCGATCTGGCATTTGAGCTTGATCTTCCCCATCGGGCGGGAGCTGTTGGCATTGAACCCGTAAATAGTCGTCTGGGTAGGGCTCAGACGATGGGTAGGAATGCCTAGAAACTGCATAACCCGGCGAGGTATGATGCTTAGCGCAGACCCTGGGTCTACCTGGATGCGGTTCACCTCGGATGACCCAATATACCCTGTGAAGTATAGGGGTCGGTCATGCTTCCCTTTAACCTGCATGTCGTCTGTTGTGAAGGTGATGCAGGGAGCATTTGGGGAGGCGTGGAGGCAATCCTCTACATCTTCCTCCCTTGGCACACGAGTCATGAAGACCTCAGCGTTTGCCAAAGCTTCTTGTAGAGCCTCTCTGGTTGACTTTGATAGCCTCAGGAGTTCATACAAGGTGATGAGTGCCGGGATGTTGGCTAGTTGAGCCAAGACATCAAAATTGTAAGGTGTGAGGATCCTTCCGTTACACCTTTTAGAAGAGCCCGAGAAAACCGGGTTTCTTTCTGTTTCTCCACAGGTGGTTTCGTGGAGGGCTTGGCTGGTTCTACGGCTGGTTGCGGAGAAGCCGCTGCTGTCTCGCCGTACTGCTTCAAGTATGCCTGTCCTGAACGGGTCCCCGCCGTAGGTTGGCTGGGCTCTGCGGCCAGGACTATTGTTTCCTCTTCTGAGTCAGTCAGCGAGGGAACATCAGTGTCCGCTTCTCGAGAGGAGGCGCATATCACATGGCAAAATGAAGTCTTCCCTTTGCCTTTGGACTTCCTGTTGGTCACAGTCGTCCATTGTTGCTCGTCGACGAGGTCAGGGTGGACCCACATGATTTCCCCTCGAGGTGTAGGGATGGGTACCAAGCCTTTCTCCCGCTGCTGATGAGGGTCTGTGTTGACCACCCTCAGTTCTCCTTTCGGGACAGAGATCACCCCCACGGGTGTCGGGGGTCGTGTCCCAAACTGGAGAATCGACGTCATGTTGGCCGTCATCTTCTTCTGCTCCGGTCGGAGTTTTAATACCTCCGCGTCAATCAGAGCTTGAAGGATATCCTTAAAGACGTAGCAGCTTTTGGTAGGATGTCCGAGCATCCTGTGGTATAAGCAGTAGGTGGGATTGTCGGTCTTGCCGACTTCCTCCGGGCGCCTAATTTCAGGGAGCTTCAGTCGATTGCTCTTGTTGAGTAGCTTGAAGAGCGAATCGACGTGTTCCTCCTTGAAGGAATACTGCTTGTTGGGGCGTGGCTGGCTTGAAGAGCCACTTGCCCTGCCTGTTTGAGGTTTGGTGGGAGATTTGGTCTCCGTCGCCAAATTATCCTTCCGCTTGGTTTGGAGGGATGTGTCTGGTGCACGCCTTGTCGACCTCTCTGGCCTGGGCTTGCCTTCTTCCGCTCTGACGCGGGCGACAATCTCCTCAGCCTGTTCACCTTGCTGGACTAATTGTTTCCAGGTGCGGCTTTCAGCAACTCCTATTTGAGCAAGGAGTGAGGTTTGGAGATTATGGCGACATGTTTCCACCAGGGTGGCCTGGGTCATGCCGCTTGGACATCGGAGTGCCATGTTCCGAAATCTTTCTACGAAAGACTTGACGGACTCTCCCTTTCGCTGTCTTGTAGCTAAAAGGGTAGGCATTGTGACTTCGGAGTCGTCTTCGAAGAAGCGTGTCAAGAACAGCTTCTCTAGATCTCCCCAGTTCTTGATAGAACCCTCCGGGAGCTTCATAAACCACTCAAAAGCCAACCCTTTCAGGGTGCCGATGAACAGTCGCGCCAGGATGGCGTCATTATCTACCACGTTCCCGGTCTGGGATTTGAAGTAGTAGATATGCTGGTTGGGTGACCCCTTCCCGTCGAATGCTTGGAGGGTTGGAGCCTTGAACTTAGGAGGGTATGGAACTAAGTCCCACTCAGCCGGATAGGGCCGGACCACTCCTGCTTCTTGGAGGTCCTTGCGATTGGCAAGGGCCTCGAGGCGTCGTTCCAATTGACTCACCCTCTTAGCATGAGTCTTCTCCTGGTCTTGGTCGCTTCTTGCCTGCGACGAGGGCTTGGACACATCCGAGGTAGATCGTCGTGTCTTGTCAGAAGATTCGGAGGGTGGGCTTCCTCCCTTTCTCCCTTTCCCCTTCGGCCTTCTAGGAGGAGATCTCGCTCTTTCTTCAAGCAATTTCTCAAGCATATGCTTGAGGGAGTCAATGGATCTCTGTTGAGAGGCGATTATATCCATCTGGTACTTCTGCGTCTGCTCTAAACGCCTGGTCGTCTCCTCAGGAGTGTCGGCCATGTAGGCGGAAGCCTCCTTCTCGACGGAAGAGTTTGAAGCCTGCGACTCCACTATAGCGGAGTGAGAACCACCCATTCTAATGCCGCGGGCTAAGGCATTATAGTCAATTGGGGGAATGGCCCCTGTCCGGGTGCGAGTGTGTTGATACACCCCCTCCGGTTCAGAGTCAGATTCCTCTGAGTTGACCATTAGTTATTTTCCCTTGCTTCTGCTAGTCATGTTTGCAATAAGCTCCGGGTATTCAACATCTGAGAAGGTTCTCCTCCTGTGGGAGCGTCTTCTCTTGGCTGACGGGGGAATCAGGGTCAGCTGTCTAATTAAAGACGGCTGGTGCACGCCTGACTCGCAATGGCATCCAGAGAGCATCTGGATGAGCTGTTGACAGCAGCATGGAGAAGTGGTCTGATTGGCACTCCTTTTCCTTGTCAAATAATCCCTCAAATCTGTGGGAGGGGGATTAAAGAGACTGGTCTCGCAACGTCGACGACGGGAGACAGTCATGTGCTGTTCAGCCTGGACACAGGTTTTAGAAACGCGGCTGTTGCGTCGCGGCTGCGTCACGCGCGTCTGGCGTCTCTGTTGATATGAGACGCGACTTTCGCGTTGCTGTCTGCTGCGTTGGAGCAGAGAGACTTGGGAGAGAGTGGGCTGCTGGGCCCCACGCCTATGGGCGCGTGCTTCCTGTGTTTGACAAGACGCAGAAGCTTCGCTTTGGCGTTTGGCAAGTTGGTCTTCAGAAGGCTCAACTTGGGGAGTCTCGCGTTTGGGTCGCCAAACACGGACCTCTCGCACTGGACGAGGTGCGGGCAAGGCATCGGATCGTACGCTGCGTTCAACCCCAGTCAGAAAACCAACGGTTCCGACCGAGTGTTGACGCGCGCGTCTTCTCTGTCGACACTCGGCATTCCGATTGCGCCGTGGAGGAAGAGAGAAGCCAACAACTTCCTGGTTTGTAGAACCAGGGGTGTTTGCCACGCGGGTCTCCTGAGAGACGCTGACGCGGGCGTTCTGTGCGACACGGTCGATCGCACCAGTAGATGTGCCGGGGACCACGCGAGCCTTCAGAGAGGCGTTGGCGCGTGTGCTCTGCGCGACGCGGTTGATCGCAGTAGAGGTGTCTGAGGTTACGCGGGCCTTCTGGGAGGCGTCGGCGCGTGAACCAAACTTGGCACAGTGGGCAGCAGGAGCACCCGACAGAGCCTCAGATTGGGCTTCAGGGGGCTGTCCACTTGAGACCCTGCGGCAGACGCGGGTCTTTGGGCTCTTGGAGCCAGAAGAGAGGAACTCTTCATACTTCGCCTGGTCGAACTCGACGACGAGGGATTCGACCATTTTCCCCTTACGGAGAACGTCATCTTGCACCACGGTGCGCTCGTCAGTAACGAAGAGATTCCCCAGCGGAGTCGCCATCTCTTGTACGCGCCGGAAAATTTGGTGGTCGGAGAAAGTGGTTTAGCTGTAAAAGATTTCCTTGATTCAAGCGAAACGATTACAACCAAAAGAACTACTCTTCCCTCTTTTCCAGTTACAAGGGAGGGAGGATGTCTGAATCTTCCCTTTGTTTAAGGCTGGGTTCTTCGTGTGGCGATGGAGAGTGAATCTTGTTCTCCGTTGACCAGATGACCGTCCTGGACCGTCGGGGATCTTCTCTTCGGTCGGTAGAAAGAGTAACTCGGCTCCGTCTACCAAAACTCTAGAAGAGGAGCTCGGCAAAGAGCAGCTAGTACTCAGTAAGCTTGCTGAAGAGTCTTCTCTCTTTCTTTGTTGGCGATGCCTTCGTCGGGTGATTGAGCGTGTCTCTCTCTCTGTATATATGTGCCTTGACCTTGATGATCTTCGATCGATCCCTCCTCGTATGGTGAATGGGACTATTTATAGGGGTTTCAAGGGTGAACGTGCCCTCCTGAAAACACTCCCGATTGAGGGGCCACTACCCGCTACATGCGCGGTGACTGGCCCCGCAATCAGGGCAGTTGCAACTGAGATGCGGGCGTTGGGCCGAACGCGCCTTGAAGTTGAGACGCGGGCGTCGAGCCAACGCGCCTTAATGCTGAGACGCGGGCTTCGGGCCGACGCGCCTTGGAGCTGAGACGCGGGTGTCGAGCCAACGCGCCTTGGATGCTGAGACGCGGGCTTCGGGCCGACGCGCCTTGGTACTGAGACGCGGGTTTCGGGCCGACGCGCCTTGGAGCTGAGACGCGGGTGTCGAGCCAACGCGCCTTGGATGCTGAGACGCGGGCTTCGGGCTGACGCGCCTTGGTACTGAGACGCGGGCTTCGGGCCGACGCGCCTTGGAGCTGAGACGCGGGTGTCGAGCCAACGCGCCTTGGATGCTGAGACGCGGGCTTCGGGCCGACGCGCCTTGGTACTGAGACGCGGGCTTCGGGCCGACGCGCTTTTGATGCTGAGACTCTGCTTTCTTAGTGGCTTGTCTGTTTTGGACATTTTTAGACAGCCTACATACACTTTTACCTTGTTCATCCTTATCAAGCTTTGTAGTTGTTGCCATGGGAGTTTTGCTTACTCTTGATCCTTCAAGCCCAAACCTTTTGATTAGTTCCTTTGTGTACTTGGCTTGATTGATGAAGATCCCATCCTTCCTTTACTTGATTTGGAGTCCAAGGAAATAGTTGAGCTCCCCCATCATAGACATTTCAAATTCATCCTTCATGCATGACTCAAAAGCTTTGCAAAGAGATTCATTAGTAGAACCAAAAATAATATCATCTACATAAATTTGCACAATAAGAATGTCATTTTCTACATGTTTTGTAAACAAGGTTGTGTCAATTTTACCTTTCTTAAAACCATTTGAAATCAAAAATGAGGAAAGTCTTTCATACCAAGCCCTAGGGGCTTGTTTTAAACCATAAAGAGCTTTATCTAATTTAAAAACAAAATCCGGATGTGTAGGATCAACAAACCCGGGGGGTTGTTCAACATACACCTCCTCTTCAATAAATCCATTTAGAAAAGCACTTTTAACATCCATTTGAAATAATTTGAAATCTTTATATGAGGCAAATGCTAGTGTCATCCGTATGGCTTCAAGCCGTGCTACGGGTGCAAAGGTTTCTTCAAAATCGATCCCTTCGATTTGAGTGTAACCTTGGGCAACTAACCTAGCCTTGTTTCTAACTACATTACCCGATTCATCCAACTTATTCTTAAAGATCCACTTAGTACCAATTGTTGGTCTATCGTGGGCCTAGGAACAAGGTGCCAAACTTGGTTGCGCTCAAATTGATTGAGCTCCTCTTGCATGGCTAGCAACCAATATGAATCGGCCTCGGCTTCGAGCACATTTTTGGGTTCTATGTGTGAAATAAATGCAAAGTGGCCACAATAATCTTGAATTTTAGAGCGAGTAGTTACCCCTTTTGATACTTCACCTATGACGAGGTCCTTGGGATGATGAGGATTGAATCTCCAATCCTTAGGTAGTGGTTGAGTAGGCTCCACCTCATTTGTTTGATGTTCATTTCCTTGGGCCTCTTCCACTTTGCCTTCACTTCCATCATCATCCTTTGGCTTGTCTCCCATGGTAGAAGCCTCCTCCAAGGTGACTTTCTCCAAGCCTTCATGCAAAGCATCTATTTCTACAACATTCTTAACAAACTTGTTAGATTCCTCAAACTTAACATGAATAGACTCTTCAATAGTCAAAGATGATCTAATGAAAACTCTATAAGCTTTACTAGTGTTTGAGTAACCTACAAAAATAGCCTCATAAGATTTAGGATCAAATTTTCCTAAAAATCTTTGTGTTTAAAACAAAGCATTTGCAACCAAAAACTTTAAAATAGGAAACATTAGGTTTTCTAGAAAAATACATTTCAAAAGAAGTTTTAGTTGTATTTTTACACAAGAAAACACGATTAGATATGTAGCATGATGTATTAACAGCCTCGGCCCACAAATAATGTGGTAGACCATATTCACTTAGCATTGTCCTAGCCATCTCTTGTAATGTTCTATTTTTCCGTTCAACTACTCCATTTTGTTGTGGAGTTCTAGGACAAGAAAGTTCATGCTTTATTCCATGTTCATCACAAAAAGTGGTAAAGGGTTGGTTAATGAATTCACCTCCTCTATCACTTCTTATTCTCAAAATCAAAACATCTTTTTCTTTTTCAACTCTTTTCTTAAAAATTTGGAAATACGAAAATGCTTGGCTTTTATGTTCAAGAAAGAAAACCCAAGTAAATTTTGAAAAATCATCAACCAAAACATAAGCAAATCTATTCCCACTTAAACTTTTGGTTTGTGTAGGGCCAAAAAGATCCATATGGATTAACTCCAAGGACGTGATGTCATGATATCCTTAATTGACTTGAAAGAAGACTTAGTTTGTTTCCCAAATTGACATGCGTCACAAACTCGGTCCTTTTCAAAATTCAAATAAGGAATACCTTTCACCATTTCCTTTGTGTTTAACCTAGAAATGTGATCAAAAGAAATATGCCCTAATCTCCTATGCCACAACCAAGAGTCATCATCGAGGGCTTTCAAACAAGTAATATTACAAGACATATTTAACATATCAATCATATAAACATTACTTTCACGAAAACCGGAAAATACACAAACATTAGAAATTCTATCAATAACTTTACAAGCAACATTATCAAAAACAACATCAAAACCTTTATCACAAAGTTGACTAACACTCAAGAGATTATGCTTGAGGCCATCAACTAAAACTACATTTTCAATTAAAGGAGAGGTGCCAAGTTTTACATTACCAATACCGATGATTTTACCCTTGGCGTCATCTCCGAAGGTGACGGTGCCACCTTCATGATATCTTGATAGGGTTGCAAAGTTGTTGATGTCCTAAGTCATGTGCCTTGAGCAACCGCTATCAAGATACCACAAACCTCTACGTCGTTGGGCTTTGGAAAGTACCTACATCATTTAAAACAATTGTTGACTTTGGTACCCAAACTTTCTTGGGTCCTTGAAAGTTAGTGTTACGAACCCAAACATTATGATGTGATGCACTTAGTCTATCATAACAAAAATTAGCTAAGTGTCCTTTCCGCCCACAATGTGAACATGAGTACACCTTTCTATACATGAAGGCATGGTGTGTATGTGTAGTGTGAGCATGTTTTGGGGTTTTGCCATGTTGTTTAGGTTGTGTAGCATGAACATGAGCATGAGTATTTTTCTTTGGGGCTTGTTTCTTAGGAAACATAGCCTCAATTTTCTTCTTGTTAAACTCACAATCTTTCAAAACAACACTTAATGAGTCTAATCTTTCCTTAAGCATAGAAACTTCATTTGAATCAATTAGTGGGGCCTTACCTTTGCAAGAGATCTTATATTTTTCAAAATCATTTTTGGTAGTGGCCAAAGTGGAAACCAACTCATCCTTTTCTTTTGTAAGAGTAAAAACTTGAAGACTTAAAGATTCATTTTCCTTTTCATTTTAATATACTTTTTCTTTAAGAAATCATAATTTTGTGACAACTCAACAAAAGCCTCTTCTAACACATCCATAGAAAGTTCATTATCATGAGAAGGGGAAGAGGTTACCTTGCTTGTGCCTTCATTAGCCATGAAGCACATGTTGGCGGTGTCTATTTCTTCCTCGGATTCGGTCTCCGAATCCCAAGTTGCCTTCATAGCCTTCTTCTTGTAAGGCTTCTTTGAAGTGGAAGGCTTTGCTTTTTCCGGACACTCCGCCACAATGTGTCCCGGTTTTTGGCAATTGAAGCATATGATCTTTCTTTCTTCTTTGCCTCCTTGCCATCTCCTTCTACCTTGGTACTTCGCCTTGTTGTACATCCTCCGGACATTCTTAACAAGGAGTGAGAGCTCCTCATCATCTTCTTCTTCATCATCTTCATCGGAGTGTGTAGCTTGACTCTTGAAGGCGATAGTCTTCTTTTTGGAGGGAGCCATATCCTCCCTTACTTTCCTTTCCATCTCATGGGTTTTGAGGTTCCCAATGAGACCTATGAGCTCCATCTCTTCATTGTCATTGAGTTCCTTCAAGGTTGTAGCTTTAACTTCCCATGAAGGAGGAAGAGCCCGGATGATCTTCCTTACTCTTTGATCATTGTTGATATCTTCACCTAAAGAAGAGAGTCCATTAGTAATCTTGGTAAATCTTGTTACCATATCATCTATGGTTTCATTGTCTTGCATGCTAAATGTTTCATATTGAGACCGAAGAAGGTCAATCTTAGCCTTCTTTACTTGTGAGGTCCCCTCATGAGTGACTATCAAGTGTGACCAAATCTCAAATGCGGATTTGAAATGTATAACCCTAGCTATGTCATCATCATTTAGGGCTTGAAGAAGTGCATAGTGAGCTTTGGCATTGGCATCGAATTCCTTAGTCTCTATTTCGGACCAAGTGGATTCGTCACCGGGGGGTACACTAAAGGACTTAGTCACGGCCTTTGCAACTCGGCTACCTAGAGATTGCAAAAACACGGTCATCTTAACTTTCCATATGGGAAAGTTAAGTCCATCAAACTTAGGAGGGGTTTTAATTCCATCGGCCATTTTTACTATATGAATATGAATGAAATGATTAGCAAATTAGGATCTTCTCTAAGGTGGTTAAACCAAATCCTAGAGTCCAAGCTCTGATACCAATTGAAAAACACCTAGAGGGGGGTGAATAGGTGTGAATGCTAATCTAATGATCTTTTTGAACTTTAATTAAATGAGTGATGCAACGATCTCTCAAAAACACGACTAAGAGCCGAATACCCCTTGCGAGGTTCTGAACTCCTTCCTCCCAATTCCCCTAGATATGGGTTAGAGGTGCGCAATGCAACCGTGTTGTATTGAGGTGTGATCGATCAATGCCAAGTATGATGATGAGAAATGAAATGCACACAATGTAACACAACAAGTATAGCAAGTAAAATAAACAAGACTAGATTGCACAAGTAGAGGGTTAGTTCTCAAGCAAATAATTCAAGACAATATAAAGCAAGAGAAATTGAAAGCAAGAATAACGCAAAGGCAATCGCAAACAAGATGATTTGTTTCGAGATTCGAGCACACTTGCTCTAGTCCCCGCCTTCACTTCCGTGAAGGGTTTCCACTATCCACCGAGGATGCCTTTACAATTGGTCTACCGAAGACCGAGCACCGAGCTCCACCAAGTACAAAGGACCTCTACCGAAGAGGTTGCTCCACAAGGAAAGGATTACAAGAACCAAGTGATCACAACAAGATCACTACACTTTTCTCAAACTCTTTTACAAACACTCTCACTTCAATTACAACTTCACTATAGAATGAGTATAGGATTTTTGGCTTCTATGAAGTGTGGTGAGAAAAACTTCAGTTGTAGAGAGATATTAGCAATCAAACACAACTGAAAAACTAGCTCAAAAAGAATTGGAATGAAAGCTTTAAACTCTTTTCTTTTCTCTTTTGAAAACAATGAAAACTTGAGGATTTTTCTAAGTAATATGAAGGAGAGACTTCTCCTCTATTTATAGGGTTGAAAATAAGTTAAAAACATTTTCTTTTCACCTAATTCAACCTGCAAAAGCACCCCAACAACTCTCCAAAAATCTGTTAAAGCAGAAAAAGAAAACAGTTTTTCAGAAAATCCAAAAGAGGAAAGAGCCGTTGCTAAGTTGCAGGCTTGGCGGTCGACCGGTCCGGTCGACCGCCAGCCCTGCTGGAAAGAGCCGTTGGCTCTCGGTCGACCGGTCCGGTCAACCGACCCAAAAGGAGGAAACACAGTTTCCTTCTTCCGGTCGACCGGTCCGGTCGACCGAAAATTCCCGAGAGCAGAATGCTCTCCGTCGGTCGACCGGTCCGGTCGACCGACGGACATGCACAAACAGTGCATGTCCAGGCACATCGCCGGTCGACCGGGCCGGTCGACCGATGTTGCCTGAAACAGAAAACCTGGGCTGTTTTGAGTTAGAAAAATTTTGATAAATATTTTAAAAATACATATAGCTAAGTATTATGCAGAAAATAGTTTATACACATGTTTTAAACAAGTTTTTCAGGATATAAAGCTTTGGTACATGTATATATAAACTAAGGCATAAAACTTAGAAATAACCATTTTCAAAACATAGGAAATACATGAAACAAGTGTGTGTGCAAATCCTAGAGCCAAATTTCCTATATTCAAACTTTAACATTCTAAACTTACAAACTCTAAAAGACTTCAAGGCAATGCTTCAAGATGGGCTATCTCCACTTGATCTTCAATTTTTGCATCTTGAGCCCAATTGGAGTTGACTTGAGTCCAAAACCTTGTATTTGTGAGAGAAGACTTCTAGTATGAATAGAAATCTGAAAACACACTTAAACAACAAATGTTATTAGTACAAATAACTAATATGTTTTGTAATCATCAAAATACACTAAACAAGGGTGATTGTAACCTTGGGCCAACAGTATGCTCAAATCGAAAATCTCTTTAAACATGTGCATGAAAAATGAGTTATACATTTGATCCTCATTGTATTTTCAATTGGTATCACAATTGATTCTTTTGTATACTCATATTTGTGTTTTTCTATATATGTATGCTTCAAATTTCAAATAGTATCAATTTCGATTGGTATTTACTTTTTCATACATATATATATATGATTTGATTGTGCTTACAATATCTTTACATCTTAAAGTACAAATTATACTTATGCTAAGCCAGATTTACTCCTTAATGTCAATTATTTTTCAATTGGTAACTTATACAAGCTTATGCATTATTTTATTGGTATTGCATAAAGAGGGAGAAAATTCGTGTTTTGACTCTCAATCGGTTTTTTTTCAATTGGTATCTTACTCCCATTCATTATGATGGAAAATACTTTGTTTTGGTATATGCTAACATTTTCAATATTGGCATCACGTTTCATTTTAAATTGGTATCTATATTGATATGAGTTATGTTTACCTAAAATAATTTGGTTTTTACTTTCAATTGGTATCAAGATTTTCAATATATATTTCAATTGGTATCTTTTAGTATCTTAAAAATTTTATTTACTTTCAATTGGTATCTCAAAAGTATTTTGTTTATTTTCAATTGGTATCATAAATTGATATCATAATGTTTCGATGTATACCTTTATCATAAATTGATATATTTTTCAATTGGTATCATATTGTTTTGATACGTATTGCTTATATGCAAGGGAAGCTTAACATCTTCTCTATATATAGATTCATGTTGAGTGTATCTCATATTGAGGAGCTTGACCTCTCTTCTCTATGTCTTACATGTGTGTTGAGGGAGCTTCACATCTCCTTTCATACATTGTATATTATGTGTTATGTGATTAGGGTTTAGTCATCTCTTTTTCATGTAATGCATGTATGCAGGGGGAGTTAATTTTACATCTCTCCTTTTCACGAATGTATATCGCATATACATCCTTCTTGTTTGATTTGACAAAAAGGGGGAGAAATTTTTTTTGAGAGTTTATTTATGCCCCTTTGTTGATGATTTGACAAAAGGGGGAGAGAATTCTGGAGTTTTATATATGCATGTTTATGCATGTTTATTTCATTTCCTTGTTTTATACAAAAAGGGAGAGAAGAATTTTGAGAGTTTTATAAATGCATGTTTATTTTCTTGTTTAATGCATATATATGTTGTTTAATTTATGCAATTCATTGAATATCTTTATGTTTATTGTTATGCATCAGTTAAGGGGGAGCTTCTATGAAGCTTAACTTTAATCCATGCATATATAACTCCATGAGTTTTGTCATCATCAAAAAGGGAGAAATTGTTGGCCCAGAGGCCCATCACTCTAGTTTTGATGATGATTAACTCATGTAGTTATAGTTTACTAATAATCTTGTGTTTAAATAGTTTCAGTAATTGACTAAGATATTAGTAGGTGATTAGCTTCAACAAAGGAGTTTTTGGAGCTTTCATATGTTGATTCAAGAGCTCGAGCGTCGAGATCGCATCTAGTACTGGGTTGGAGTCAAACTTGTTAGATCGCATTTGGATCGTGTCGGCTTGGAGACAAGAAAACCTCGGTTTGTTTAGTTTAGTTTGTTTAGATCTTGTGTAAAGGTAGATAGTATTGATATGCTCAAGTTCACATACACACAAGTTTAAAGTTTATTGGTTTTGGTTTTTGGTTTAACAGGGTTTTGAATTTCATGTCAAAAATATAGATATAATATCTTTCATGTATATTGAATTCTATCCATATACAATATGGTTCAAATTTGTTTCAATATCATGTTTTTGTATTTACATGAGTTTTGGAGAAAACAGTTTTCCATTTCAAAAATCTAAGTTTTAGAAAATACTGATTTTTATTTAAAGCCTAATTTCTATATCACAAAAATGGTTCAAATTATTTATAATATGTGCTGAATTTTAGTCACACATATTTTTATTTCAAAGATCTAATAAGAACTTATTTTTGTAGAATTTATGAGATTTTATGCGATTTTATTGAAGGTAAAAAGACCAAGTTTTAATCCCTTAAAAATTTGTGACCTGCCTTATGCCGGTCGACCGAGGCAGAAGTCGATCGACCGGCACGGTTGACCGATGTGCACAAACGTGCACAGGCTGTTTAGGCTGGAGGGCCGGTCGACCGACCCGGTTGACCGCCGAGAGCTCTGATCTCTGGATCTGGCCCCGGTCGACCGGGTGGTCGATCGGCAGAGAGCTCTGCTCTCTGTATCCAGGCCTTGGTCGACCGAGTGGTCGACCGGTGGCTCAACAGTCAGAAAAATGACCGTTGGCCAGTCGACCGGAAGGGCAGTTTTGCCATTTCCTGGCTGCCAGCGGGCAAATTTTTGAGAGGGTATAAATACCCATCTCTTGAGCTGGTTTCTTCATGATTTTTGAGAGCAAAATTTTCCCATCTTCTTAAGTGTTTTAGCAACAGGTTTTCAAGAGTATTTGGCTTAAAGATTTTACCTTATTTATTTTAAAGGGTTGGAAAAATCAAAGAAAAAGAGAAGTCTTTGGAAATTATTTTTGTTCTTCATTTCTATTTTATCCTAGAAGTTTTCCCAAGTATTTTCTTTGAGATTTTGATTTCCAACTCTTTATTTTCTCACACTTGAGCTATCTATCTATCCTATCTGGTAGGATCTTGTTTTGTGAGAAAAATTGGTTTGTACTCTTTGAGATCACCAAGAGTTGTAACCTTCTTTTCTTTGTGTTCATCCCTCTTGTGTAGAGGTGATTGTGAAGGTGATTTGGTTTGGTTGGTATCCCTCTAAGTGTAGAGATGATTATTGGAGTGTTGGCTTTGAGCCTTTCCTCTAGTGTGAGGTGATTGTTGTTTGGCTAAGTGTCCATCCCTCTAAGTGTAGAGGTAATTGTTGTTGTGCCTTGCCTCTTGTGTAGAGGTTGTGTTTGTTGGAGAGAGGAGTTGTGTACTCCTAATTTGTATCATCCAAATCCTCAGTGGAGGTTCCCTGTGTGGGAAGTCCTGTGTGGACGTTATAGTGAAATCCTTCTGTGTGAAGGCAGAGACGTAGAGCAGTGGCTCGAACCTCGAAACATATCTTATTGTTTGTGATTGATCCACTATCTCTAACTCTCTCTTTTATATCTTGCGTTGATTTATATTGTTCATATCATATATGCTTGGTATTGTTTGTGTTCCTCACTTGTGTTGAACCAAGAGAGCTTTACATAGCACCTCAACTCTTATTTAGAGGAATTTAGAGGAGATAGTCTTGAGCCCTTCACCGGAATTCGGCTACACTCTTTGGTTACACTAAGTGTGTTGCAATTAGTTTTTTAATTCCGCAACATTTGTCATTAGATTAGCCATACACCTTTTCACCCCCCTCTAGGTGTACTTTCAGAAGGGTCTATTCAAATGGTAAAGGGCTTGGCTTGCGAGGTCATCAGTACTGGGACAATCAATATTATATCCAGAGATGAGACAATGCGTGCTCAGAGGCAGTTCGGTATGTCCTGAAGGCATAGTACAATCTAATATACATAGGGGTGCTCGACAAAAAAGGATGCCGGATCCAAATGCAACAAGGCGTTGTAAGTATACCTAGATGGGGTTGAATAGGTGTGCAAGCTAATCTAGGACAAATGAAGCGAAATTTCAAAACTTAATTGCTAACACACTATGTGAAACCAAGAGTGAGCCCGAATTTTCCGTGAAAAGCTCTGAAACTACTCCTTTAGATTCCTCTAGACTAAGAGTTGAGGTGCTTTAAAAGCTCTCTTGGTTAAACACAAGTGTGGGCACACAAATAATATCTAGCATATGAATATGAACAATAAAGCAATGCAAGATATAAAATGAGAGAGTTGAGAGATAGTGGATCAAACAAAATACCAAGATATGTTTCGAGGTTCGAGCCACTGCTCTACGTCCCCGCCTTCACTCAGAAGGATTTCCACTGTGTCCATACAAGACCTTCCACAAAGGGACCTCCACTGAGGAATTACAACTCAACGCTAAGAGTACATAACTCTTCTCTCTCAACACAAACCTCTACACAAGAGGAAAGGTACAAATCCTAGCATAAAGCAAAGAAGAAATAAAACTTAGTGATCTAATTATCACAACTCTCTCTTGGTGACCTCAAAGGATCACAGATAATTTTTCTCATAATACAAGATCCTAAAGATAGATTTGAGATGATAGCTCAAGTATGTGAGAAAATAAAGTATTTTGAAAAAGAAACAATAAAGAAAAATTCTTGGGAAAAACTTCTTGATAGGTAAAGAAATGAAGAACAAACTAGAATTCCAAAATATTAGTTTTCTTTGATTTTCAAAAAACTTTGAAACAAATAAAGATAAAAGATTTGTAGCAAAAAAAACTTCTTTTAAAACTTGCTGAAAGCACTTAAGAAGATAGAAAATTTTGCTCTTAAAATCTTAGAAGAAACAGCTCCCAAAGACCCATTTTATAGGGGTCTGGAAATATAGCCGTTGGGGTGCAGAACAGGTCAAAAGTGATCTGTAAGTCGATCGCCCGGTCGACTGGCCAACGGTCAGAATTATGACTGTGGGGATTACTGAACGACCGCTGGGTCGACCGCCTAGGAAAGCTTGCCTAACGATCGATCGCCCGGTCGACCGAGGCCAGAACCAGAGGCTAACCTCTGGTCAGTCGACCGACCGGTCGACTGGGGCCACATCCTGAGAGCGAGCTCTCTGGATCGGTCGACCGTGCGGTCGATCGGCCCAAGGCCAAGGCAGCTGTGCACGTCCTGTGCACATTGGTCGACAAGCTCTGGTTCAGTCGACCGGTCGGTCGACCGATAGAAGGCTCAGATCAGGTTTTAGGGTTTTAAAATCTAACTTGATTATTCCCAAAAAATTTCAATTAAATCCCATAAAATCCACAAAAATAAGTCCTAATAGATATTTGAAGTACAAATATGTGAGATCAAAATTCAACACATATTACAAAACTATTTGAACTATTTTTGTGATACAGAAATTAAGCTTTAAACTGAAAACCGTATTTTTCATAAACCAAACTTGAAATTAAAATACATTTTCTCTAAAACTTGTATAGATACAAAAACATGATTTTTAAACTCATTTTAAGCATAGTGTGTATGGATAGAATCTAATACACATACAAAAGGTATATCTATGTTTTTGATATTAAATTCAAAAATAAGTTTTGTTAAAACGAAACTTTAAACCATGAACTATAATCATCAAAATAGTTTTTCTAAAATATGAAACAATAATGTATATGGAATCCAACACACATTTAAACTATGTAAACTTCTTTTGATTCTATCTATTCATGAAAACGATAAATGTATTCTTGAAAATCCAAAGACGATTAACTGAAAACCAAAACTATTGAACTTGTGTGTGTGTGTGTCTGTGTGTAAACTTGAGCATATCAATACTAAGCTATCCTTACACAAGATTTAAACTAAAACTAAACAAAACAAACTGAAGTCTTCTTATAGATCTTCTTCTCCAAGATGACTCAATCCAAACTTGATCCGAAGAGCTTGACTCCATCCAAGCGCTAGATGCGATCTTGACGCTCGTGCTATTGAACCACACGTGTTAGCTCTAAAACTGGCTTTGAATCTTTTGTTAAAACTAAGCACCTACTAAAATCTTGATCAATATCTGAAATTATATAAACATAAGATTATTAGCAAACTAACCTTCACAAGTTAGTCATCATCAAAACTAAGGTAAAGGACCTCTGGGCCAACAATCCCCCTCTTTTTTATGATGACAAAACTTATGAGTTTATATATGCATTAATTAAGGATAGGCTTCTAATTGCTCAAAATAGAGTACAGAGAATATGAGAAGTGCATGTGATTAGTTTTAACTCTGAATCTTTACAATTTAACCGATGTAGCAAGAGCTAAATGGGTCAAACCTCAGGGAGAGATGCGACGGAAGCTTTTCGATAATATTGTCTTCTTATTATCTTCTCTGTTTTTAAAGAAAGAGGGGATGGATTGTATGTGAAAAAAGAATAAATCTAAAAGAAGGTTCACAACTTACTAATAATCAACCATCACACAAGCTAATGCTAAATAGATAATTACTTCACTTCAAATCCTAATATGATATTCTACCACAAAATCAAGCAAGATACGTGGGATAGAAACTAGGTTATGATTGAAATAATACCATCCAAGTTTTAAAATTACAATATCAAGGTTGTCAATCAAGTATAAAGTAAGAAAAAAATTAATAGAAAGTATTTAGAAAATCTCAACCCTATTTGAAATAACACTAATCAAAGTTTAACATTAAAATATCAAGATTTTCATCAAACATAGATTAAGAAAAATGGTTAAAAAGTATTAGCAAATATTTGACCTAGTTGCTTATCCTAATGAGTCTTCAAGAATAAAATTATAGTAGGCATGCATATGATCTAATCTGGTTATCTACTAGACATTAGATATGATGATGGTGATGTCTTAGCAAGGCATGAGAAAAATCTAGGTACTCATGATAAACATAACAAGCAAAAGAAAGCAAGAAATAAATAAAAAAACAAGAGAAAGCAAAAAATAAAGTAAATAACAAAAGAGATATGAAAAGAAAGAAAGCACCTTGTATTGATCTGTCACCTCGAGTTACAATGGCTTCTCCTTCTCACAAACCTTGAATTAGAAGTAGAACTAAAATCTAAAAAAATACAAAAGAAATTTGGAGAAGATACTAAAGAAAAATCCTAAACTATGATCTCTGATGTGGATATGTTTGATAATGAGAGATTTTAGCTCTTTAATAGGCCTCAAATCTAATCACAATAGGATACAAATTAGAGATTTCCTAATTAAACAAGGAATTCAGTCCTGCAGCAATTCAGCATGTTATTTGCTGAATATGACTTATCTAATGGCTTAATTGACAGAGTGATAAACTGAAGAATTATAGTTCTTCAAGTCTTCTTTCTGTAGCATCTTAAATCATTGGATTATCTATAGCAAAAGTTATGATCCGAATACTAAAAGGTGTACAGTTAGAATTCGAGTCTGAATTGATTTTGAACTCCATTTAATTTGAATTATCCTCCTTTTCCCTTTTAGGATTAGTTTTATCCCTTTCATCTTCTAGGACTTTATCTTCTGAATTTGAACTTGAATTCTGGAGATGAAGATTAATCCTTTCCTCCTTTGGATTCAATTTAAATCCAACTTTAGATAGGATTAGGGATAAAATGAAGCTTCTTGTATCTTTATGCTCTCATTTAAATAACTACACACCTTAATAAAAAAAGGGTTAATAGCATTAATTAATAAAGCAATGATCAAGGATGTAAAAGTGATGATAAAAATGCAATTTTGGAGTACAATCACACCCCCACACTTATCTTCTGATCGTTCTCGAGCAAAACCAAATGTTAGAAACTAATTTAATCTAACCTAACTTGCTTTCGTAGGAATCGCGATTGCACTTAGCACGTGCAACAAGCCGTTAAACCTCTAGGTTACCTTAGAGGACAAGTGTTGTCTTATGAGGATTTTCAGTGAATTATACTCACGAAATTCATAAAGAAAAAAACAAAATGTTAGTATTTTTAAAATTCAATTTTTGAAAGAGAAAATTATTTGAAATATCTTTGTAAAAATTAAGAAATTTATAAGTTTTTAGGATTACCAAATTGATCATTCTTATACTTAGTCTTTATTCAAATATTTATTTATCAATTTAGGTTAGGATTCAAACTGAATTCTCATTGAGTCTATTATCTTACCCTAAGTCATATGCATCTTTGTAAACACGAACTTGTTACTTGAGATTCTGCAATTTCAACTCTTATGTCTTATACATTTATTACTGTTCTTCTTGTTTTTTTTTAAGAAGTTCGAAGTATTACCACTTCGTTGCCCTTTAAGCATTTTTTTTTAAAATATGTATAACTCATCTAATTTTCTTTCGTGTATGTATAAAGGCTTCTTGAGGCCCTAATATCTAACTAATTGATTATTAGATGTGTTAATACATATATGATATTTTTTTATTTTTTTCAAACTTATCTAATTACCTTTCACTTAAGTACCAAGGCTTTCTTAGGCCAAAGTACCTAGCTAATCAATAATTAGATTTGTTTATTTTTTATATATTTTTTTCTAAGACACAAAAGTGTTTATTTTGAATCCCAAGTATGTAAGTGTTTAAAGCATGCATATTTCATCAAGATAAAATTATTAGGACTAAGTTACTTTTTCAATTTTTCCTCCTAACCTAAAAATAAAACAAATACTTTTATTTTGATCAAGTGTTAAGAAATCCTAATTATGATTTTCCTATTACTTAAATTAACTTAATTACTTACAAAAAAAAGTCAAAATATTGTTTTCTTTTTCAAATTTTTTTTAAAAAAAATTTGTTAGTAAAGTATGTTAGTAAACCCTCCCCCAAACTTATCTCACGCATTGTCCTCAATGTATGAATGAATGCGTGTATGCATGACAAAGAAGAAAGGGAAGGCAAAATGTGACCTCAAGGTGGTGGTTTGGGTGGTGGCCTGATTGGGCCAAGCAATGCTGCCCAATCTAAATCTTATGGATCATCAAGAAACCCACATTTTATGACCTTTTTCTGATCTATATTGTTATTATCCCCCAAATGTATAGGATCATGCACGACCCTAACATTGAAACTATCTTGGTTGTATGACCAATCTTGAAATACCATGACCAATCTTGAAATACCATCTCAGGGTCATCATTGTTTACACCTTGGTCCAACAATAGAATCTGACTTGATGAAGTGATTGATTTGGGCTTAAGAATGATAGGATTGGAAACCAATACCGTCTCGGAAAAATCAAATTTAGGTTCGAGAGCTGGTTTTGGTTCAAAAGTGGGCTCCAAATCAAAGAACTTAAGTTCATAATCCATCAAATGAATGTGACTGCCCAAAATAGATGATCCAATTTCATAATATATGGGTACTGGAATTAATGTTGGCTCGGAAATTGGGTCCAAATTGGGTAAAGATAATATAGTCAACATAGATTCAAAATTTGGAATTAGATCACAAGGTTGAGGATCGGGTTCGCATTCACAATCTAATTCAATCTCATTAAAGTTAAAACTTGCCAATTTTTCCATGAGTTGGGATTGATCAAGTTCACGTTGATGCGATGAAATTGAATTTTGATCAAGGTCTCCAAGACACTGTGATTCGTCAGTCTCGTCAATAGGGCTGGGTGAATCAAAATGGTCAAAGAGATGCTAGGTAGAGTTTTCTCAATGCTAACATTTTCAATGTTTTCCAAACGATCCAGTTGTGCTTCTAACCTATCGAGATAATGGATGTAATCATTTTGGTTTTGAATCATGTATGGATTTAGGTTTGAGACCTTTGAATGGATCGTGAGTCTTCCACTTTATGAATTCGTCGCTCGAGATCTTCTAAGATTTTTATCTTTTTTCCCCAATCAGATTGTTCTTCTATAGGTTTGGAAAAAGGGATGTATGAAGATGGTTATTGAAAAGGTGGTTTTGACCTGTCAAGTGAATTGTAACCAAATGAATTTAGATAGGCCATGAGAAATATTAGTTTTATTTTTTATTTTTTATAATTTTCACACAAACAGAGAAGAATCTAGTTAGAAAACAATGTATACCGTTCCCTCCCCGGCAACGGCGCTAAAAATTTGATAGCTTTAAACAGAGTGCAAAGACTATGAGAAGTGTATGAGATTAGTTTTAACTCTGAATCGTTGCAATTTAACTGCTGTAGCAAGTGCTAAACGGGTCGAACCTCAGGGAGAGATGCGATGGAAGCTTTTCGGTAGCATTGTCTTCTTATTATCTTCTCTGTTTTTAAAGAAAAGAGAGGATGGATTGTATGTGAAAAAGAATTAATCTAAAAGAAAGGTTCACAACTTACTAATAATCAACCACCAAGCATGCTAATGCTAGATAGATAATTACTTCACTTCAAATCCTAAAGATGATATTCTACACAAAATCAAGCAAGATACGTGGGATAGAAACTAGGTTATGATTTAAAATAATACCATCCAAGTTTTTAAAATTACAATATCAAGGTTGTCAATCAAGTATAAAGTAAGAAAAATCATTAGAAAGTATTTAGCAAATCTCAACCCTATTTGAAATAACACTAATCAAAGTTTAACATTAAAATATCAAGATTTTCATCAAGCATAGATTAAGAAAAACAGTTAAGAAGTATTAGCAAATATTTGTCCTAGTTGCTTATCCTAATGAGTCTTCAAGAATAAAAATTGTAGTAGGCATGTATATGATCTAATCTGGTTATCTACTAGACATTAGATGTGATGGTGGCGATGTCTTAGCAAGGCATGAGAAAATCTAACTACTCATGATAAACATAACAAGCAAAAGAAAGCAAGAAATAAATAAAAAAAACAAGAAAAAGCAAAAAATAAAGTAAATAACAAAAGAGATATGAAAAGAAAGAAAGCACCTTGTATTGATCTGTCACATCAAATTACAATGGCTTCTCCTTCTCACAAACCTTGAATTAGAAGTAGAACTAAAATCTAAAAAAATACAAAAGAAATTTGGAGAAGAGACTAAAAGAAAAATCCTAAACTATGATCTCTGATGTGGAGATGTTTGATAATGAGAGATTTCAGCTCTTTAAATAGGCCTCAAATCTAATCACAATAGGATACAAATTAGAGATTTCCTAATTCAACAAGTAATTCAGTCATGCAGCAATTCGGCGTGTTAATTGCTAAATATAACTTATCAGACGGCTGAATTTGACAGAGTGATAAACTAAAGAATTATAGTTCTTCAAGTCTTCTTTCGTATCATCTTAAATCATTAGATTTGAATATCTATAGCAAAAGTTATGATCCGAATACTAAAAGGTGTACAGTCAGAATCTGAGTCTGAATTGATTTTGAACTCCATTTAATTTGAATTATCCTCCCTTTTCCCTTTTAGGATTAGCTTTATCCCTTTCATCTTCTAGGACTTTATCTTCTGAATTTAAACTTGAATTTAGGAGATGAAGATTAATCCTTTCCTCCTTTGAATTCAATTTAAAATCCAACTTCAGATAGGATTAGGGATAAAATGAAGCTTCTTGTATCTTTATGCTCTCATTTAAGTAACTACACACCATAATAAAAAAAAAGGTTAATAGCATTAATTAATAAAGAAATGATTAAGGATATATGTGTAAAAGTGATGATAAAAATGTAATTTTCGAGTACAATCAGCTTCAAAGCTCCCCCTTAACCTAGTATATGAATAAAATAATAAAGATATACAATGTAAGCTTAAGATACCAATAAAAGACACACACACACACATAAGCATAAACAGTTAATCAAAGATGCATATATAAACACAAATTTTCTCCCCCCTTTTGTCCCTTATCAATAAAGGGTGAAGAAAAACAAACAATATCAATAAAAACATATTTTAAACAAAATTTTGATACCAATAAAAAAATCCATTGAGAAACAATTGAAAGTGAAACCATATTTTTATCAAATTAAAATAAAATAATCTTTTTACCAATTGATACCAATAGAAGGACATGATGCAAATTGAAAGTAAAATCAAATTTTTTTTTAGGTAAACACTAAAATCTCTTGCAATAAAGATACCAATTTGAGAATAATATCAATTTAAGATTATTGATATCAATATTGAAATGTTAACATATACCAAAATAAAATATTTTTCATCATAAAAGTGGGAGTAAGATACCATTTGAAAATAAACTAATAGAAAGATAAAATAAGAATTTTTCGCTCCCTTTATAAAATACCAATAAAACTTTGCATAAGCTTAAAGACACCAATTATCATTAAGAACATAAAGCTTATTATAAATTAATTTGTATTTTAAAATGCATAGACATTGTAAAATAAGCACAATCAAATCATATATATGTATGTATGATCAGAGCAATATAATATCAATATGATGCATTCATATATAAAAACATGAGTATACAAAAATGAATTTTTATTGAAATCAAGTGTATATCTCATAACTGCCTCCCTTTTATGCACATGTTTGAAAGATATTTTTATTTAAGAGCATACAAGGCATGGTTACCCATCCAATCACCCTTCGATGGTAGGGTTTTCTAAAATATGATTTGAAAATATTTTAACCTATTTGAAAACTCTACCAATTGAAGAATACGAAACTAGTTTTATGAAAATTTTAAAAACTAGTACGAAATCCTTCAAATAAGGAATAAAAACTAATAATTATCCCCATGAAAACATGAAAATCACATGATGATCGACACTCAAAGAGCGATAAAGCACATATAGTTCTCATGAATCCATAATCAAGAGAAAACAAATTATATAGTGCATAAAAATTATGTAATCAACAAAATCTTGAAGATAAGACAATTAAGCTCAAACAAAATGTCTTACACAAAAACATGAAAAACATCAAACTTCAATTTCATTAAAACTAAACAAGCTTCAAGGTATATGTATGTTTTGTCGAAATTAAAGTATACATACATATTCTAAATATAAACGAGTCCACAAATGAATAATATATGAAAAGCAAGTGACTCTAAAATAGGCATGTATAGGTATAGTTTTAGACAAAATTAAACATATACATGAAGCTAAACACGAAAACATGTACAAAATAGCGATAATAAGTAAAGATGAAAATATCATCAAAACAAGGTTATACAAGTAGATCTTATGACTACAAATGAGCAATAAAGCACAAACACATAATAATCAAGTATAACTCACTAATTGTACAAGTATAAACACACAAGTTTAATAAAAATTTATATCTAAACAAGTAATCAAAATATGAAGTGCAAAATATAAACAAACATGATCATGGGGTAAATGCACGTGCTATTAGAAGTAGGATATGCACAATAGCTAAACTCTAGTGAGAACACAAAAATATGAATTCATATAAATATGAGTGTATCTCAAAAACTATCTATGTATATTACATGTCTAATTCCTTTTGCATTTAACATAATGAGCATTAAAACATGACATGCTAAAAATTACCAATATAAAAGCATGTAAACTAAAATAAAAAGTTAGAGATAGTTACCAAACGATATGAACCAATCTGTAGGTCTCCAAAGTATGGTGGTCTTTCACCTGAACATTCCTTGAAAGTGATGCATCCATAAATATGATCTTTTAGCTTGGATCGCATTCACCATCAAGGCACCGATAATCTCACGTCATGTGAGCGCCCACACCTACATCAAATACAATAGGAGTGGCTTTTGGTACCCATACTTTTTTGGGTCCATGAGGGTTAGCACCTTTCTTAATCCAAACAAATTTACTTGCAAAATTCAAATTATTAATCCTATCATAACAAAATTTTGCTTGGTAGCCCTTGCGACCACAATGTGTACAAGTGTACACATTAGCATACAAGGTGTCATATGTGTGAACATGAGAAGCAAGTGTATGCCGTGATGGGTGTGCATGCATATGTGGTGCATGTTTCTCACAAAACATGGATTCCAACCGTGTATGGTTCATAGTACATTAGCTCAAAGTGGAGCCAAGCAATCTACACTCTTTTTAACATGCAAAATATTATTATCAATAATTGAAGAAGAAATGGAGCATGCATTCTTATCACTAAGAGATATATCAATATAAATATGACAAGAATGGAAAGCAAAATCATTTTTCAAAGAAATGTTTTCTTTTGAAACTAAATTCAATTCTTTTAAATCAAAGCAATTTATTTTCCAAAGAATTGTTCTCTTTTAAAACAAACTCAAGTTTTAAAGATAAAACACCATTATTCTTCAAAACGACATCAAAATCAATTTCATTCTTTAAAATTTATTTTTCTTTTAAAGCAAGCTCAAGTAAACTTTCAATGAATCCCTCTTATTTGAAATCTCAACCCTATCTTGCAAAACCTGAAAATACACCTAGAGGGGGGTGAATAGGTGTATGGCAATCTAATGACAAATGATGCAAAATTAAAAACTAATTACAACACACTTAGTGTAACCACAGAGTGTAGCTGAATTCCCAGTGAATGGCTCTAAACTAACTCCACTAAATTCCTCTGAATAAGAGTTGAGGTGCTATATGAAGCTCTCTTGGTTCAACACTAGTTAGGCACACAAATAATACCAAGCATATATATATATGATATTAGCAATATGAAATAATGTAAGGTATAAGAGAGAGAGTTTAAAGATAGTGGATCAATTGCAAACACCGAGATATGTTTCGAGGTTCGAGCCACTGCTCTACGTCCCCGCCTTCACACAGAAGGATTTCCCTAGTGTGTCCATATAGGACTTCCCATACAGGGAACCTCCACTGAGGATTTGGGTAATACAAATTTGGAGTACGCAACTCCTCTCTCAAACAACAACCTCTACACAAGAGACAAGGCAAAACAACTATCACCTCTCACTAGAGGGATAAGGTACTAAGCCAAACAAGGATCACCTCTACACTTAGAGGGACAAGGCACAAAATCAAACCAACCACAATCACCTCTACACTTAGAGGGATACCAACACAACCTCCACAATCACCTCTACACAAGATGGATAACAACAAACACAAAGAAGATTACAACTCTTGGTGGTCTCAACAAACCACAAACTAATTTTCTCACAAAACAAGATCCTATAGATATGATAGATATGATAGCTCAAGTGTGAGAAAAACAAGGTGTTTGGAACAAAGAAAAACAATTGGGAAAATCTCAAAATATATATTGAAATCAAGATCAAAACAAATTCCCAAAAGAGTCTCTTTTCTTTGAAATATTCCAACCCTTGAAAACAAATAAAGATAAATCTTTTTAACCCAAAAACTCTTTGAAAAACTTCTTGCTAAACCACTGAAATAGATAGAAATTTTAAGCTCTCAAAACTATGAAGAAACCAGCCCAAGAGATAGGTATTTATACCCTCTCAAAAATCTGCCAGTTGGTAATCTGGAAAGATCAAAAATGACCTTCCAGTCGACCGCCCGGTCGACCGGCCAATGGTCATATTTCTGACCATTGAGCCTCCGGTCGACCGGCCACAGCCTGCGGTCAACCGCCCGGTCGACCGACCAGCACCCGAGAGTGGGATGCTTTAGTCGGTCGACCGCGGCGGTCGACCGGCCTTCATGGCTGGCCATGTGCACGTCTTCGTGCACATCGGTCGACCGCCGGTGCAGTCTGGCTGGGATTTAGGATATTGAAAACTTGTCTTTTTAATTTCAATTAAATCCCATAAAATCACATAAATTCTACAAAAATAAGTTCTTTTAATATCTTGAATACCAAACGTGTGTGACCAAAAATCAACACATATTACAATCTATTTGAACCATTTTTGTTATATGAAAAATATGCTTAAACACAAAATCTGTGTTTTCCAAAACTTAAATTTTTGAAATGGAAAACCGTTTTCTCCAAAGCTCATGTAAATACAAAAACATGATATTGAAATAAATTTGAAGCACATTGTACATGGATAGAATCCAATATACATACAAGATATATATATCTATGTTTTTGACATAAAATCCAAAAACCGGTTAAATCAAAAACAAAACCAATAAACTTTAAACTTGAGTGGTGTGTGTGAACTTGAGCATATCAATACTATCTACCTTTACACAAGATCTAAACAATCTAAACTAAACAAACTGAAGTCTTCTTGTCTCCAAGCCGATCCAAATGCGATCCAACGAGCTTGACTCCAACCGAGTGCTAGATGCGATCTTGGCGCGCGAGCTCTTGAATCTACATGTGTTAGCTCCAAAATTTCTTTGTTGAAGCCAAACACCTACTAATATTTTGGTCAATCACTGAAACTATTTAAACACAAAATTATTAGTAAACTATAACTACATGAGTTAATCATCATCAAAACTAGAGTGATGGACCTTTAGGCCAACAATCTCCCCCTTTTTTATGATGACAAAACTCATGGAGTTATATATGCATAGATTAAAGTTAAGCTTCATAGAAGCTCCCCCTTAACTCATGTATAGTAATAAACAATAAAGATATTCAATGAATGCATAACTCAAACAACACATATATACATAAATGAGGAAATAAACATAAATAAACTCTTCAAATACTTCTCCCCTTTTTGCATAAATACTTCTCCCCTTTTTGCAAAAACAAAACATATATGCATTAAACAAGAAAAAAACATGCATATATAAAATTCCAAAATTCTTCTCCCCTTTTTATCAAATCATCAATAAAGGGGTGAAAATAAAGCAAACAATGAAGATATATATATGCGATATACATTCATGAAAAAGAGAGACGTGAAGTTAACTCCCCCTGCATACATGCATTACATGAAAAGAAATGACTAGACCCTAACCACATAAAGCATAACATATAATGTATAAAAGGAGATGTGAAGCTCCTACTACACACGTGTACTACATACCAAAGAGAGGTCAAGCTCCTCAATATGATATACACTCAACATGAATCTATATATAGAGAAGATGCTAAGCTTCCCTTGCATGTAAGCAAAACATATTAAAACATTATGATACCAATTGAAAAATATACCAATTTATGCTAAAGTTATATATCAAAATATTATGATACCAATTTATGATACCAATTGTAAATAAACAAAATTTTTAAGATACCAAAAGATACCAATTGAAAATATCTTGTAAATTTTTGATACCAATAGAAAATGAAACATTGTACGTTTTTATGTCAATTGAAATATATATTGTAAATCTTAATACCAATTGAAAGTAAAAACCAATTAGAAATACAAACTAAATTTTTGGTTAAACATAACTCATTTTGCAATAAGGATACCAAATTGAGAATAATACCAATTTAAGATTATTGATACAATACTAAAAATGTTAGCATATACCAAACCAAAGTATTTTTCATCATAAAGAATGGGAGTAAGATACCAATTGAAAATAAAACTGATTGAAAGATAAAACACGAATTTTTCTCCCCCTTTAGAAATACTAATAAAAATAATGTATAAGCTTGTATAAGATACAAATTGAAAAATAATTGACATTTAAGGAGTAAATCAAGCTTAGTATAAATGTAATTTGTGCTTTAAGATGTAAAGATATTGTAAGTACAATCAAATCATATATATATGTATGAAAATGAATATACCAATTGAAATTGATACTATTTGAAGTTTGAAGCATACATATATAAAAAACACAAATTTGAGTATACAAACATAAAAATATCAATTATGATACCAATTGAAAATATAATGAGAATCAAGTGTATAACTCATACTACCTCCTTATTCATGCACATGTTTAAATAGATATTCAATTAGGCATACAAGGCATGGTCGCCCATCCAACCGCCCTTAGTGTTGGTAGGGATTTTCAAAAATAAGATTTGAAAATATTTTTAGTATAGATGAAAATCACTACCAATTGAAGAATACGAACTAGTTTTATGATAGTTTGCATGGAACCAAATCATATATTTCATGAAGCATGCATTTACACAAAATTGACACTCTAGATATATAAGGCTCAACAAAGTACTCATAAAATAAAGTAATGAGTAAACACCAATAATGTGAGTGTACAAGAATCATGTGAAAAACATAATCATGGAAATAGGCAATAAAGCTCATATGAAATTCCTTTATCAAAATATGAAAATCATCAAAACTAAATATACTTCAAGGTATATGTATGTTTAGTTAAAACTAAAAGTATACACACATATCCCAACACAACTAAGTTCATAATAGAACTTGCATGAAGAGCAAGTGACTCAAGGGTATACATGTATAACTAAAGTTTAAACAAAATTAACATATACATGAAGCTAAACACATTATCATGAAAAACATGTACGAAAAATAGAATACAAGTCAAAATGCAAGAATCATCAAAACTAGGCTATACAAGTACATCTAATGGGTACAAATGAGCAATAAGCACAAACATATAATAATCAAATGTGGCTCACTAGATGTACAAGTATATACACAAGTTTTAATGAAAACTACATTTAAACAAGTAATCAAAACATGAAGCATGAAAGAAAACATAAACCAATATGATCATTATGTAAATGTATATGTTTTAGAGTTATGATATACACAATAGCTAAGCTAAAATGAGAAACAAAAGTAATGATCCATATAAATATGGATGTATCTCAAAGACTATATATGCATATCACTAGTCTAATTAACATTGCATTTAACATATTAATCATGAAAAACTAAAACATGCTAAAAATCAATCAATGAAAACATGTACACTAATAAGAAGTTAGAGATAGTTACCAAAACCGTTAGGGGTAATCTCTAGATCTCCAAACCATGGTGGTCCTCCCACCAAACTTTCCTTGAAAGTGATGCATCCAAAATTTGTCACTATTTAGCTCAGAACGCATCCACCATCAAGGCACCAACACCCTCACGTCAAGTGAGAGCCCCACCTACATCAAATATAATAGGGGTGGATTTTGGTGTCCATACCTTATTGGGTCTATGGGGGTTAGCACCTTTCCTAACCCAAACAAACTTGTTTGGAAAATTTAAAGTATTTAATCTATCATAAAAAAATTTTACAAGGTGGCCCGTAAGTCTACAATGTGTACAAGTGTACACATGAGCATACAAGGTGTTATGTGTATGAACGTGAGAAGGATGTGTATGCCGTGTATGGTGTGCATGCATAGGTGGAGTATGTCTCTTTCAAAACATAAATTCTAAGCGTGTGTGTTCATGGCACAATGGCTCAAAGTGGAGCCCAAACAATCAACACTCTTCTTTTACATACATATATCATTTTCAATGTTAGAAAAAGTGGAGCATGCGACATGTTTGTTAATAGAAGAAGAAGCAATAGGAACATGACAAACATGAGTATCAAAATTATTTTTCAAAGAAGAGTTTTCTTTTGAAGCCCAATCTTGCTCTTTTGAAATTGAAGCAATTTTATTTTTCAAAGAATTATTTTCTTTTAAAATAATTTCAAGTTTTGAAGTCAAAACCTCATTTTTCTTCAAAACATCATCACAATTATTTTTATTTTTCAAAATTTCATTTTCCTTTAAAATGAGGTCAAGTTGGATTTTTAAGGAATCCCTTTCACTTGAAATCTCAATCCTTTCTTGCAAAGTCATGTTAAGTTTTGAAAATAAATCCTTATTTTCTTCTTTTATTTTAAAAGTTTTCTTTTTCAAAAGTTTATACTTTTCTAACAAGTTTTCACACACAATAGATAGTTCTTCATTCAAAGCATGGGCATCCATAATATTGAAATCACCTAGGGGGTGAATAGGTAATAATGCTAATCAATGCACAAATTAAAAATGAGATGATGCAACGATCACTCAAAGCAAGATTAGAAACCGAATACCCCGTGAAGGGCTCTGAACTCCTTCCTCGTGATTTCTCTAAATAAGAGTTTGAGGTGCGCAATGCAATCTTGTTGTGAGAGTATAGATCGACAATATAAGAATGAATGGAAAGCAAGTAAATAACACAAGTAAACCAATCGCAAACACAGAGATTTGTTTCGAAGTTCGAGCACCCAGCTCTACGTCCCCGCCTTCACCCAGAAGGATTTCCGATCAACTAGAAATTCCACAAAGGATTACAACCACTAGGGAGTACTCAACTCCTCAATCACACTCCTCTAGTTCAGAGGTAGTGGAGCCACAAATACAATAATCACTTGGTGATCAAAAGACCACAAACCCTCTCTTGAAAAACTTTTCTTTTACAAAACCCTAGAGAATAATGTATAGGATTGAAGCTCAAGGTTTGTAAGTGAAAACTAAAACAAAGTAGAAGAGAGTTTTGATTCAAAAACTTCAGAGAAAATCAGAGATGAGAGTACAAAAACTGAGAATAAAAACTTCTTTCAAAAACACTCAAGCTTTGATTTCTTTTGCAAATGTTATTGTGTTTTTCTTCAACCCCATCCACCCTATGTATAGGATATAGGTAGAGATTAAAAAGTAAACAATAATTTTGATTAATCTGGAAAGATAAGACCTAAAACCAGCCATAAACCTCGTTTGGAGAATAAAATCACGCTTTAAAACATGTTTAAAAACTAGCCGTTTGGCTGTTAATACACTCACGGTCGACTGGCCCGGTCGACCGGTTTTTAAAATCTTTTGACCGTTGGCAGGCCCCGGTCGACCGCCCGGTCGACCGTCCCAAACAGAGAGTTGGGTGCAATCAGTCGGTCGATCGCCCGGTCGCCCGACATGGGGTCCGGTCGATCGCCCGGTCGACCGGATAACGTGCACATGTGCACGCACCCAACGGTTAGAACTGCGGTCGACCGCTCGGTCGACCGT
Source organism: Agave tequilana (assembly GCA_038442645.1). Classification (NCBI taxonomy): domain Eukaryota; kingdom Viridiplantae; phylum Streptophyta; class Magnoliopsida; order Asparagales; family Asparagaceae; genus Agave; species Agave tequilana. Next base: position 109,090 of record JAVJIF010032556.1, read on the forward strand.
TCTGACCTTTAATAGAGCCGGTCGACCGTCCGGTCGACCGCAATAGGTCAAAACAGATTATTTTGAGGAAATGTTTTTGAAGATATGTTTATTTTCAAAAATGATTTTTGTCAAGACCTTATAAACTACAATAAATTGAGTTTGCAAATACTGAAATAGGTCTATAAAAATATTTTATACAAGAGACAAAAATAATCTTTTAAAAAAAACATGTGCAATTTGTGTGTGTGTGTGGAATTTGAGCTTCAACACTATATACTATCCTTTAACAAACTAAAATATAAAAACTATATACAAAGAAGTCTCTGAACTGCGTTGTGCCAAGCTAGAGCCTCCTCTCCTATGAAATAGTTCTCTTGCGCCATCAACCTATCAACATGTTTTTAGCGCCATTAACCTTGCAATATGTTTAAAGCCATCAAGACTTGTACAAACCTGAAATTCATTATAGAATAACTTATTAGTACCAAATAGCTTTTATATGTTTTGTTATCATCAAAACGTATATAAATGAAGAGTGTAACCTTTTGGGCCAACAATCTCCCCCTTTTTGATGATGACAAAACATATAAGCTATAACACAAAATATAAACGGGAGGTAAAAACTCCCCTCAAATAATGCTATATTAAACAAGTATATATTAAACAAGTATAAAACAACTTATTATGAGAGAATTTTTGAAAATTTGAAAACATCAAACATTTTGATTTGAAAATTTGAAAACACCAAACATAAAACAAAACGTAAAACAAACACTACACTATAGCAAAACAAACAACACATATTTCTCTCCCTTTTTGTCATACATCAAAAAAGGATATGATAGTAAGAAAACTTCCTTATTCAACAACACAAACATTTAGTTCACTGCATATAAAAGAAAATCTATTGTAGTCAAGTGGTTTAGTGAAAATATCGGCAAGTTGAAAATCGGAAGAAACATAATCAATATCAATATCACCTTTCTCAAAATGATCTCTAAGGAAGTGATATCGAATCTCAATGTGTTTGGTCTTACTATGTAGATTTGCATTCTTAGTCATATGAATAGTACTAGTATTATCCCAAAATATTTTAATATAGTCATAATGCAAATCATAATCAAGGAGAGTATGTTTCATCCAAAGAACTTGAGCACAACAAGCCCCCGCCGCAACATACTCCGCCTCGGCGGTTGAGAGGGCTACCGAATTTTGTTTCTTGGAAGACCATGAAACAAGACAATTACCAAAAAATTGACATGTTTCACAAGTACTCTTCCTATCCACTCTACAACCCGCATAGTTGGCATCTGAAAAACTCGTCATTGAGAATTCTCCGGTCTTCGGATACCATAGACCCATTCCAATAGTGCCCTTAATATAACGAATAATGCGTTTTACCACAATTAAATGAGATTCTTTGAAAAAAGATTGGAATCTAGCACAAAGACACATACTAAACATAATATCCGGCCTACTAGCCGTTAAATACAACAAACTACCAATCAGCTTCTATATAATTTTATGTCAACACACTTACCTTGGTCATCCTTATCAAGCTTGGTGGTGGTGGCCATGAGAATGTTGCAAATTTTTGAGTCTTCAAGCCCAAATTTCTTGATGAGTTCCTTGGAGTACTTGGCTTGACATATGAAAATCCCATCATGCATTTGCTTGATTTGGAGTCCAAGAAAATAGTTCAATTCACTCATCAATGACATCTCAAATTCACGTTGCATACATTGTTCAAACTCCTTGTAAAGTAATTCGTTAGTAGAACCAAAGATTATATCTTCAACATATATTTGTACTATAAGAATGTCACTACCAACATGTTTAGTAAATAATGTGGTGTCTACTTTGCCTTTAACAAAATCATTTGATAGAAGAAAACTAGAAAGCCTTTCATACCAAGCTCTTGGAGTTTGTTTTAAACCATACATTGCTTTGTCTAGTTTGAAAACAAAATTTGGATGTATATGATCCACAAAACTGAGGGGTTGTTCAACATATACTTCCTCATCAATAAAATCATTTAAAAATGCACTTTTTACATCCATTTGAAAAAGTTTAAAATTTTATAGGATGCATAAGCTAGTGTGATCCGAATGGCTTCTAGCCGTGCTACGGGTGCAAGGTCTCCTCAAAGTCGATTACTTCAACTTGAGTGTAACCTTGGGCCACTAACCTAGCCTTATTCCTAGCAACATTTTCTGATTCATCCAACTTGTTCCTAAAAATTCACTTAGTACCAATTATTGGTCTATCATGGGGTTTAGGAACAAGGTGCCAAACTTGGTTGTGCTCTAATTGATTGAGCTCTTCTTGCATAGAGAGCAACCAATATGAGTCACCCTCGGCTTCGAGAATGTTTTTGGGTTCAAAATGAGATATGAATGCATAGTGCCCACACAAATCATGGAGTTTGGAGCAAGTGGTTAGCCCCTTTGATATATCACCTATGATGAGATCTTTGGGATGATTTGAGGCGTACCTCCAATCTTTAGGAAGTGGTTGTGATTGCTCCACTTCATCCTTTTGAACTTCACCAATAGGTTCTTGCTTGTTTTCTTGGATGGGTGAGCCCTTCAAGGATATTTTCTCCATGTCCTCACCTAATGAGTCAATCTCTATAACATTCTCAACAATTGCATTAAATTCTTCAAATTTAACATGCATAGATTCTTCAATAGTAAGAGATGATTTATTGAACACTCTATATGCTTTGCTAGTACTAGAATAGCCAACAAAGATTGCTTCATAAGCCTTAGCATCAAATTTACCCAAATTATCTTTGGTGTTTAAAACAAAACACTTGCATCTAAAAACTTTAAAGTATGAAACATTTGGTTTTCTTAAATGATAAATTTCAAAAGAAGTTTTGAAAGTATTTTTACACAAATAAACACGGTTGGATATGTAGCATGCGGTGTTTACAGCCTGGCCCATAAGTATTGAGGAAGCCCATAGTCACTTATCATAGTCCTAACCATTTCTTAAAGAGTTCTATTTTTCCGTTCAACTACTCCATTTTGTTGTGGAGTTCTAGGAAATGACATTTCATGCTTAATTCCTTTTTCATCACAATAAGTCATGAAGAGTTGGTTGACAAACTCACCACCTCTATCACTTCTTATGCGTAAAATCGAAAAACCTTTTCTTTTTCAACCCTTTTTCGAAAAATCTTAAAATGTGAAAAGTTTGATCTTTATGCTCCAAAAAGAAAACCCAAGTGAAATGAGAGAAATCATCGACTAAAACAAAAACATATCTATTTCCATTTAAGCTTTTAGTTTTAGTTGGTCCAAAAGATCCATGTGAATCAATTCTAATGGCCTATATGACATGATATTCTTGACTGGTTTGAAAGAAGACTTGGTTTGTTTCCCAAGTTGGCACGCACCATAAATGCGGTCTTTTTCAAACTTCAAACAAGGAATACCCTTAACCAATTCCTTAGAATTTATTCTAGCAAGGTGATCAAAAGAAGCATGGCCTAATCTTCTATGCCATAACCATGAAATCTCATCAAAGAATTTAAACATTTTGTAGAGCAATTCAAATTAAGCATATCAATAATATAGACATTATTTTCACGAAATCCAGTGCGAATATATCCATTGGTTTTACTATCAAAAATTTTGTAAGAAGATTCATCAAAAACAACTTTGAGACCACGATCACATAGTTGACTAATACTAAGAAAATTATGTTTAAGCCCATCAACAAGAACTACATTTTCAATTAAAGGAGATGCACCAATCTTAATGTTACCTATACCGATGATGGTGCCCTTGGAGTCATCTCCGAAGGTGACGGTGCCACCTTCAACGTACCTCGATAGGGTTGCGAAATTGTTGATGTCCCATGTCATATGCCTTAAGCAACCACTATCAAGATACCACCGCTCCTTACGTATTGGAGTCTTACTGTGTACCTATATCAAATAATTAAGGCTTGATTTTGGTACCCATATTTTCTTGGGTCCTAATGCGTTAGTGTTTCGAACCCAAACAAGATTATTGGTACTATTTATATGATCATAACAAAATTTAGCTAAATGACCATTTCGGCCACAATAAGTACATTTATAAATTCTTCCATATTTAAAGGCATAATGAGCATGTGGTTTATGAGCATGTGATTTATGAGCATGAGATGTTTTTGCATGATTGACATGTGATGTGTTGGCATGATGAACATGTGGAGTTTTATCATGAGATGTTTTATCATGTTTAGCATGAGGAGAATGCATGTGCTTCTTTGAAAATATTTCTTCTAGTTTAGTATTGTTAAAAGCACATTCTTCTAAAACATTTCCCAAATCATTTATTCTAGTTTTTAACATAGAAAACTCATTTTCATCAATTTTAGGATATTAGCTTTGCAAACAACTCTATAGGCATCAAAATCTCTTTTTGTTGAAATAAGAGTAGAAGATAATTCATCCTTTTCTTTTGAATAAATAGCAATTTGATTTTTAAGCATTTCATTTTCCTTTTTCAATTTTAAACAATCTTCCTTTTTAGAATCAAAACTTTCTGAAAGTTCAATGAAAGCTTGTAATAACAATTCTTTACTTATTTCACTATCATCATGTGGTTCGGTAGTTACCTTAGGTGTGTTTGCCATGAAACACACATTGGCCGTGTCAACTTCATCTTCAGATTCACTTTCTGAGTCCCAAGTGGCTTTGTACACCTTCTTTTCAACCGGCTTCTTTTGCTTCAAGGAGGAAGATATCTTTTTCTTGAAATCTGGACAATCGGCCATGATGTGTCCGGGTTTCCGACAGTTGTAGCATATGATCTTTTTCTCCTCCTTCCCTTCCATCGCCTTCTATAGTTGAGCTTATTCTTGCGGTATATTCTTTTTACATTTCTCACAAGAAGAGATAGCTCTTCATCATCTTCTTCATCTTCTTCATCATCATAGTTGGTGGAGGTAGACTTAAAAGTTATAGACTTTTTCTTTTGAGGCGCCGCTTCTTCTCTAGCCTTTTTCTCCATCTCATGAGTCTTGAGATTTCCAATAAGACTTATGAGCTCCATCTCGTCTTTATCATTCAATTCCTTCAAGGTGGTAGCTTTGATTTCCCATGATGAAGGGAGAGCACGAATCACCTTACACACCTTTTGGTCGTTGCTGATTTCATCACCTAGAGAAGCAAGAGCATTTGTGATCTTAGTAAACTTAGTAATCATATCATCAATAGATTCATTTTCTTGCATTTTAAAACTTTCATATTGGGAACGCAAGAGATCTATTTTAGCTCTCTTGACTTGTGATGTTCCCTCATGAGTGACCAATAAGTGTTGCCAAATCTCATAGGCGGACTTGCAATGGATAACTCGTGTTAAGTCATCCTCATCAATGCTAAAAGTAGGGCATTTTGAGCCTTCGAATTAGCCTCAAATTCCTTGGAAGTATGATCGGACCAAGTGTCTTCCTCACTTTCGGGTATACTAAAAGGCTTGGTCAAAGATTTAGCAATTAGGCTACCTAGAGATTGTAGAAAAATGTTCATCCTAACTTTCCATATGGGAAAGTTGAGTCCATCAAACTTATGAGGGGTCTTAATGTTATCGGCCATCTTTATTAGTGTATGAATGAAGATATGAAAATAGTGATTAGAAAATTATAGGATCTCTCTAAGGATGTGAAGCCAAAAACTAGAGTCCTGACTCTGATACCAACTGAAATCACCTAGAGGGGGGTGAATAGGTGATAATGCTAATCAATGCACAAATTTAAAAATGAGATGATGCAACGATCACTCAAAGAAAGATTAGAAGCCGAATACCCCGTGAAGGACTCTGAACTCCGTGAAGGGCTCTGAACTCCTTCCTCATGATTCCTCTAAATAAGAGTTTGAGGTGCGCAATGGAATCTTGTTGTGAGAGTATAGATCGACAATATAAGAATGAATGGAAAGCAAGTAAATAACACAAGTAAACCAATCGCAAACACAGAGATTTGTTTCGAGGTTCGAGCACCCAGCTCTACGTCCCCGCCTTCACCCAGAAGGATTTCTGATCCACTAGAAATTCCACAAAGGATTACAACCACTAGGGAGTACCCAACTCCTCAATCACACTCCTCTAGTCCAGAGGTAGTGGAGCCACAAATACAATAATCACTTGGTGATCAAAAGACCACAAACCCTCTCTTGAAAAATTTTTCTTTTACAAAACCCTAGAGAATAATGTATAGGATTGAAACTCAAGGCTTGTAAGTGAAAAATAAAACAAAGTAGAAGAGAGTTTTGATTCAAAAACTTCAGAGAAAAATCAGAGATTAGAGCACAAAAACTGAGAATAAAAACTTCTTTCAAGAACACTCAAGCTTTGATTTCTTTTGCAAATGTTGTTGTGTTTTTCTTCAACCCCATCTACCCCTATTTATAGGATATAGGTAGGGATTAAAGGGTAAACAATAATTTTGATTAATCAGGAAAGTAAGACCCAAAACCAGCCATAAACCTCGTTTGGAGAATAAAATCACGTTTTAAAACATGTTTAAAAAACTAGCTATTTGGCTGTTAATACACTCACGGTCGACCGGCCGGTCGACCGGTTTTCAAAATCTTTTGATCGTTGGCAGGCCCGGTCGACCGCCCGGTCGACCGCCCCAAACAGAGAGTTGGGTGCAGTCAGTCGGTTGACCGCCCGGTCGCCCGACATGGGGTCTGGTCGACCGCCCGGTCGACCGAATAACGTGCACATGTGCACGCACCCAACGGTCAGAACTGCGGTCGACCGCTCGGTCGACCGTTCTGACCTGTAATAGAGCCGGTCGACCGTTCGGTCGACCGCAACAGGTCAAAACAGATTATTTTGAGGAAATATTTTTGAAGATATGTTTATTTTAAAAAATGATTTTTGTCAAGACCTTGTAAACTACAATAAATTGAGTTTGCAAATACTGAAATAGGTCTATAAAATTATTTTATACAAGAGACAAAAATAATCTATTAAAAAAAAACATGTGCAATTTTGTGTGTGTGTGGAATTTGAGCTTCAACACTATATACTATCCTTTAACAAACTAAAATACAAAAACTATGTACAAAGAAGTCTCTGAACTGTGTTGTACCAAGCTAGAGCCTCCTCTCCTATGAAATAGTTCTCTTGCGCCATCAACCTATCAACATGCTTTTAGCGCCATTAACCTTACAATATGTTTAAAGCCATCAAGACTTGTACAAACCTGAAATTCATTCTAGAACAACTTATTAGTACCAAATAGCTTTTATATGTTTTGTTATCATCAAAACGTATATAAATGGAGAGTGTAACCTTTTGGGCCAACAAATATCATCTCCTGAAGAACTAGCACAATCATCTAAATGGGTGTCTGAGTTTACGTCAAGGGAGTCATTCCCTTGGACCATGTAGCATGTTTGTTTGGACTCATCCACCAAGAGTTTCTTCTCCACATAATTCGTCATTTGCAGTTTGGGAGAGGTTAAAGTATTCCACACTGCAAAAGCAGAATCACAATGAGAAACTATAGATAAATATTCTTTGCTTTGAGTGCGTCTAAGTGCCTCTAGGGCTTGTGCATTGGCCTCTATATGCTTGTTATTACCAAGATAGGATTTCTTGGTAGTAGCAAGGAAAACATGCATACCTAGGGTTTTAAGGTACATGGACATCTGAACTTTCCAATCATCAATGTTGGAAGTATCATACATGTTAGGGGTTATGAAGTCCATGAGTGTGTGTAAACAAATATGTGTGCAAATGTAATATTAGATTAGCAATCCAAGATCTCACTCCTAGGTGGTTAAATCTAATATCAGGAGCGTAGGCTCTGATACCAATTGAAAATACACCTAGAGGGGGGTGAATAGGTGTATGGCTAATCTAATGACAAATAATGCAGAATAAAAACTAATTGCAACACACTTAGTGTAACCACAGAGTGTAGCCAAATTTTCAGTGAAGGGCTCTGGACTAACTCCACTAAATTCCTCTGAATAAGAGTTGAGGTGCTATATGAAGCTCTCTTGGTTCAACACTAGTGAGGCACACAAACAATACCAAGCATATATGTATGATATGGGCAATATGAAATAATGTAAGATATAAGAGAGAGAGAGTTTAGAGATAGTGGATCAATCGCAAACACTGAGATATGTTTTGAGGTTTGAGCCACTGCTCTACGTCCCCGCCTTCACACAGAAGGATTTTCACTAATGCGTCCACACAGGACTTCCCACACAGGAAACCTCCACTGACGATTTGGGTAATACAAATTTGGAGTACGCAACTCCTCTCTCAAACAACAACCTCTACACAAGAGGCAAGACAAAACAACTATCACCTCTCACTATAGGGATAAGGCACTAAGCCAAACAAGGATCACCTTTACACTTAGAGGGACAAGGCACAAAGCCAAACCAACCACAATCACCTCTACACTTAGAGGGTTACCAACACAACCTCCACAATCACCTCTACACAAGAGGGATAACAACAAGCGCAAAGAAGGTTACAACTCTTGGCGGTCTCAACAAACCACAAACCACTTTTCTCACAAAACAAGATCCTATAAATAGGATAGATATGATAGCTCAAGTGTGAGAAAAACAAGGTGTTTGGAACAAAGAAAAACAATTGGGAAAATCTCCAAATAGATATTGAAATCAAGATCAAAACAAATTCCCAAAAGACTCTCTTTTCTTTGAAATATTCTAACCCTTGAAAACAAATAAAGATAAATCTTTTTAACCCAAATACTCTTTGAAAAACTTCTTGCTAAACCACTGAAATAGATAGAAATTTTTAGCTCTCAAAAATCATGAAGAAACCAGCCCAAGAGATAGGTATTTATACCCTCTCAAAAATCTGCCCGTTGGTAGTCTGGAGAGGTGAAAAATGACCTTCCGGTCGACCGCCCGGTCGACCGGCCAACGGTCATATTTCTGACCGTTGAGCCTCCGGTTGACCGCCCGGTCGACCGGCCACAGCTTGCGGTCGACCGGCCACAGCCTGCGGTCGACCGGCCAGCACCTGAGAGTAGGGTGCTTTCAGTCGGTCGACCGCGCGGTCGACCGACCTTCATGGCTGGCCATGTGCACGTCTTCGTGCACATCGGTCGACCGGTCCGGTCGACCATTCGGTCGACCGCCAATACAGTCTGGCTGCGATTTAGAGTATTGAAAACTTGTCTTTTTAATTTCAATTAAATCTCATAAAATCACATAAATTTCAAAAAAATAATTTCTTTTAAGATCTTTGAATACCAAACGTGTGTGACAAAAAATCAATACATATTACAAACTATTTGAACCATTTTTGTGATATGAAAATTAGGCTTAAACACAAAATTTGTATTTTTCAAAACTTGAATTTTTGAAATGGAAAACCGTTTTCTCCAAACTTATGCAAATACAAAAACATGATATTGAAACAAATTTGAAGCATATTGTATATGGATAGAATCCAATATACATACAAGATATATGTCTATGTTTTTGACATGAAATCCAAAATCCGGTTAAATCGAAAACCAAAACCAATAAACTTTAAACTTGAGTGTGTGTGTGTGTGTGTGTGTTTGTGTGTGTGTGTGTGTGTGTGTGAACTTGAGCATATCAATACTATCTACCTTTACACAAGATCTAAACAATCTAAATTAAATAAACCGAAATCTTCTTGTCTCCAAACTGACTCGATCCAAACGCGATTCAACAAGCTTGACTCAACCGAGTACTAGATGTGATCTTAGCGTGCGAGCTCTTGAATCTACATGTCTTAGCTCCAAAAAAATTTTGTTGAAGCCAAACACCTACTAATATCTTGGTCAATCACTGAAACTATTTAAACACAAGATTATTAGTAAACTATAACTACATGAGTTAATCATCATCAAAACTAGAGTGATGGGTCTTTGGGCCAACAAAATCATGTTGAGTTTTGGAAACAAATTTTTATTTTCTTCTTTTAAATCAAAACTCTTGCTTTTCAAAGCTTTATACTTTGAAAGAAAGTTTTCATAAAACATAGATAGTTCTTCATTTAAAGCATGTGCATCCATAGCATTATCATTATTTGAAGAACTAGCACAATCATCTAACTGAGTGTCCGAGTTTATCTCAAGGGAGTAATTCCCTTGGACCATATAGTAAGCTTCATCAGACTTATCCCCACTAGATTCCTTCTTCAAAACATTTCTCATTTGTTCCTTGGGAGAAGTCAACGTGCTACACACTGCAAAAGCGGAATCACAATGACAAACAATAGAAAGATATTTTTTAAATGCAATCAATGCATATGTATTAGCCTCTATATGCTTGTCATTATCAACATATGATTCTTGGTAGTGACAAGGTAAACATGCAAACTTAGGGCTTCGAGGTATGAATCATTTTAAATTTTCACATGTCAATGTTAGAAACATCATACATGAGAGAGGCAAGATAATTCATCAGTGTATAAACTATATGTGTGCAAAGCAAATACTAGATTAGCAATCTAAAGATTACACTCCTAGGTAGTTAAACCGAATATCAAGAGCGGTAGCTTTGATACCAATTATAAGCACACCTAGAGGGGAAATAGGTATACAAGCTAATCTAGGACAAATGATGCAAAATTTAAAGCTTGATTGCTAACACACTATGTGTAACCAAGAGTGAGTCTAAATTTTTCATGAAATGCTCTGAAACTACTCCACTAGATTCCTTTAGACTAAAAGTTGAGGTGCTTTAAAAGCTCTCTTGGTTGAACACAAGTGTGGGCACACAAACAATATCTAGCATATGAATATGAACAATAAATGCAATGCAACATAAAAAGAGAGAGTTGAGAGATAGTGGATCAAACGCAAACACCAAGATATATTTTGAGGTTCGAGCCACTGCTCTACGTCCCCGCCTTCACACAGAAGGATTTTCACTATGTCCATACAGGACCTTCCACAAAGAGATCTCCACTGAGGAATTACAACTCAACACTGAGAGTACACAACTTCTCTCTCTCTCTCTCAATACAAATCTCTGCACAAGAGGAAAGACACAAAGCCTAGCATAAAGCAAAGAAGAAATAAAAATTAGTGATCTAATTATCATAAACTCTGTTTTGGTGATCTCAAAAGATCATATATAATTTTTCTAATAATACAAAGATCCTAAAGATAGATTTGAGATGATAGCTCAAGTATGTGAGAAAATAAAGTATTTTGAAAAAGAAACAACAAAGAAAAACTCTTAGGAAAAACAACTTGACAGGTAAAGAAATGAAGAACAAAACTAGAATTCCCAAATATTGGTTTTCTTTGATTTTCAAAAAACTTTGAAATGAATAAAAGATAAAAGATTTGTGGCACAAAAAACTTCTTTTAAAACTTGCTGAAAGCACTTAAGAAGATGAGAAATTTTACCCTTAAAACTCTTAGAAGAAACAGCCCCCAAGACCCATATTATAATGGTCTGGAAATATAGCCGTTGGGGTCCAGAACAAGTCAAAATTGACCTGTCAGTCGGCCCGACCGGCCAACGGTCAGAATTTTGATCATTGGGGTTATCAGTCGACCACTCGATCGACCGCCCCAAGCAAACTTGCCTAACAGTCGAACGCTTGGTCGACTGAGGCCAGAACCAGAGAGCCAACTCTCTGGTCGGTTGACCGACTGGTTGACCGGGGCCAGATCCAGAGAGCAAGCTCTCTGATCGGTGGACCGTGCGGTCGACCGGCCTAAGGCCAAGGCAGTTGTGCACGTCCTGTGCACATCGGTCGACTGCCAAAAGGCTCAGAACAAGTTTTAGGGTTTTAAAATCTAACTTGATTATTCCCTAAAAATTCCAATTAAATTCCATAAAATCCACAAAAATAAGTTCTTATAAATATTTGAAGTACAAATATGTGTGATCAAAATTCAACATATATTACAAACTATTTAAACTATTTTTGTGATATAGAAATTAAGTTTTAAACTGAAAATCATATTTTCATAAACCAAACTTTGAAATGAAAATACGTTTTTTCTACAACTACAAAAACATGATATTTAAACTCATTTTAAGTATAGTGTGCATGAATAGAATCCAATACATATATAAAAGGTATATCTATGTTTTTGACATTAAATTCAAAAATAAGTCTTGTTAAAAACAAAACTTTAAACCATGAACTAGAATCATCAAAATAAGTTTTTCTATAATATGAAACAATAATGTATATGGATGGAATCCAATACATATTTAAACTATGTAAATTTCTTTTGATTCTATCTATTCATGAAAAATGATAAATGTATTCTTGAAAATTCAAAGACGGTTAAACCGAAAACCAAAACTATTGAACTTGTGTGTGTGTGAACTTGAGCATATTAACACTATGCTATCCTTGCACAAGATCTAAATTAAAACTAAACAAACAAACTGAAGTCTTCTTATAGATCTTCTTCTCCAAAACGACTCGATCCAAACTTGATCCAAAGAGCTTGACTCTATCCAAGTGCTAGATGCGATCTTGACGCTCGAGCTCTTGAACCCACACGTGTTATCTTCAAAACTGGCTTTGAATCTATTGTTGAAGTTAAGCACCTACTAATATCTTGATCAATATCTGAAACTATATAAATACAAGATCATTAGCAAACTAACCTTCATAAGTTAGTCATCATCAAAACTAAGATGAAAGGCCTTTGGGCCAACAGGCATCGTCATAATTAGCCAAGGAGATAAGTAATCCTGCAAGAAATGAAGTGTGGAGGGATATACAAGCTGAAGGAAGAAAACAGTTCGATATGGAGTTTCAAAGATAAGCTTGGAAGGGAGCTCATCATGAAGTGGAGCTTCAAGAAGGACTGCAATGAGACATGAATCAGGTCAAAGTGTTGCAGGAAAGAGATAGAGCACATTCGGGCGAGGCTCGAGTACGCTCAAGGCTTGGTGATAATTCAGCCAAAGGCCCCGGGGAGAGGGGGCGAGAGTAAAAGGCTTCATGATATGGTTATAATCAAGGAAAGAATCATGGTAATAATCTAAAACTTTCAAAGTGTTTTGCTAAAGACTTGAAAAACAAGTCAAGGTGGAGATTGTTGGGATTTTGTCTTGTTTTTCAAGAAGAAATGATGATCCAAGAAGATCCAATCGAATTGAAGAAGACGAAGCCTTGAAGCAAAAGAAGTAAATCCAGCAGAGTCAAATTAGTCAACTGTATAGTTGACTAATACTCAGACTAGTCGACTACTCAGTCGGCTAGACAAATACAGAGAAGAAAGAGTTTACACTTAGTCAACTTATAGGTCTTATAAGTCGACTAGTCTGAGGACCAGTCAACTAATCTGAAAGGCTAGTTTGTCATTCTGAAACATAAACAGAGACGATGCGAATTTTTTTCTGGTAGAGTTGATTCAGATTCTATTCAATGAAAATTTGTTTCTAAAGTTTAAAGAATATATAATTCTTCTAGATCAAGAAGATCAACTCCTACAAGGATTGATCAAGTTTTTTAAGCATCCAATTATCAAGATCATCTCATAGTCCTAACATGGTTTAGATAAAACTTTATAAATAAAGATTGTAACTTAGTAGATTGTAACAAAGAAGAAAAATCAGAGGAAACCAAAAAAGAGAGAGAAAGGTGATCGGTGCATAGAGAGAAGGTATACTCTTATAGTCTTATGTGATTCAAGAGAAAAGTGAATACTCTTTTGAGAATTAAAAGGAAGGTTAGATATCTTGTACCAAGGTTATTAATAAAGCTCTCTCGAGTTCTCTCTTCGTGGACATAGGCCAAGTTTGGGCCGAACCACGTTAAATTCTCATGTTCTTTTCTACTTTTTTTGTCTTGGTATTGATAGTTTGCTCAATAATAATTTTTATTGAAAGTATTACATATTGTCACGTTCCACAAACATCGATCATGGTCTTGAGAGTACACAACAGTTATTGCCATAATCCGATTGTTGCTCTCAATAATTGGTATCACAGCTATCATGTCACTCACAATAATTAGTATCAGAGTATATCAATTCGCAACATAACTTTCATAATTGTAGGCTATCAAAAAATTACTAAGGACAAAGCCTTAGACGCGAATCTCCTAGACACGGACCCCGCGTTCCAGCCTCTGACGCGGAGGTCGCGTTCCAATGCCAGATGCGGACCCCACACGGAGGTCGCCAGACGCGGACCTCGCATCCTTTGTCAGACGCGGAGGTCGTCAGACGCGGAGGTCGTCAGACGCGGAGGTCGCGTTTCAACTCAAACGCGAGCCTGAGCAGCTCCGCGTTCTAACACAGACGCGAGCCTGTAAGCTCCGTGTCTCAACATCAAAGTAAAGTTCGCGTCCAGCACGAGACCCGCATTTCTGCTATGACTGACAGCTACAAACTTGATCAGTTACACCCCATTTTCTCTCCACATAATGGGAAATAACTTCCCATTATGGAGAGATTTAAGGAGTTGGTTACACTCCTCCCATGATGGAGAGATTTAAGGGGTTGTTTATACCTCAATTCCTCTATAAATAGCTATGAATAGCTAGAGAGGGGAGAGAAAAAAGAGGAGACCTCTCTAAGGGGATGTAAGGGGACCCATGGAGGGGGACCTCTAAAAAGGGGTTGAATGGGAGAGTCCTGGTGAAGGAATCTAAGAAGCCATAGGCAAGGAGGAGAGCTTCCTCAGTAGAGTTCGGCCTCGAAGCACTTACAGCTAGGGAAGAGTTCAACTCTTTCTGTTAACTTACTAAGTTCAAGTTCTTTAAATCTCTTTGAGATTCCTGGTCGACAGGAGCTGTGTTACTCCGTCTGCCATCCAAAGAGAGGATTCCTAAGAGGTCCGGACGTTCACCCGGTCAACGAAAAACAAGATTCACTTTCCACCGTCACATCAAGAACCCAGCATTAAACAAAGGGGAGATTCAAGTCTAAACATCTCCCCTCCCTTGTAGTCGGAGTGTTAATCTGCTATAATCTTTCATTTGATTCAAGGAAATTTTACAAGGAAACTTCTCCCACCGTACAAGAGATCAACCGCGGAATATCGAAAACTTTGGAGGGGGTTCTGTAGGCTGTCTAAAAATCACTAAAGACAAGTCATCAAAAAACCAGAGTCCAAACTCCAGACGCAGGGCTAATCATAGCTATCACTGCAGCACCATGACGCGAGGGTCGAAACCCGCGTCTCAGCATCACTGCAGCACAAAGACACGAGGGTCGAAACCAGCATCTCAGCATCATTGCAGCACCAAGGCGCGAGGGTTGAAACTCGCGTCTCTGCATCACTGCAGCACCAAGGCGTGAGGGTCGAAACCCGCGTCTCAGTTACAACTGCCCTCGTTATTGGGTCAATTGCCGCCCACATAATGAGGAAGATTAACCCCCATTATGGAGCGTTTTTAGGGGGCACGTTCACCCCTGAAACCTCTATAAATAAGCCTCTTTGCTATGGAGAAGGGGTCGGTCAATCAGATAATTCTTGGAGAAGAATTTGGCTTGTGAGCTTCCACAGAAAAGGAAAGAGAGTTCAACTCTTCAAGCAACTTGCTGCGTACAAGTCAATCTTTGCCTACAATCTCTTTGAGATTCCTGGTCGACAGGAGCTGTGTTACTCCGTCTGTCATCCAAAGAGAAGATTCCCAAGAGGTCCGGACGTTCACCCAGTCAACGGAAAACAAGATTCACTTTCTACCGCCACATCAAGAACCCAGCATTAAACAAAGGGGAGATTCAAGTCTAAACATCTCCCCTCCCTTGTAGTCAGAGTGTTAATCCGCTGTAATCTTTCATTTGATTCAAGAAAATTTTACAAGGAAACTTCTCCCATCGTACAAGAGATGGCGACTCCGCTGGGGACAATAATCTTTCTCAACCAACGAGAAAGTGGTGGCGCAAGCAGACGTCAAGATGCTTGGATTCACAGTCGAATCGCTTGTAATCGCATTCGACTAAGAGAAGTTGAACTCCCCCAAAGCTTTGGGAGTCTCCCGTGGAGATAACATGGTCAGCCCTAACGTCTTTTTAGAAACCCGCGCCATGACCCACGGTTAAGATGGAAATAGAGACCAATCTCCCTCTATCCTTTTATCAAGGCACTTCTAGTTCCGGATGCTGGGGGTTCTCAACAACCTCTGCGACTCAATTGAAATGCCGAGAGACTGCGAAGGCATTGCACTCATCGTCAGCAGACAGGAGTGGTTGCAACAGCATGTGTGGCCCGCATCAATGTCTCCTACGAGACCCGCGAGGCCAATAATGATGAAGGCAAATCTCGCCGCAAAACTCCTCCCAAGGCTCAGCAAACTCAATTTGCAGGGGGTTTGCATCAACTCCTGCGAGCCAAACGGATTGCTGATCGTCAACAAAAACGTCAAGTTCACTATCAGCAAATAGAGCTCGCTTTCACCCCCGCGTTTTGGCACCAAACGTGAAGTTCGCTTTCAGCCCCGCATTTCTGTAACAAAACGTGATGCTCGCGTTCACGAGCTGCGCGTTTCAGCGTCAAAATGTGAAGTTCGCGTCCAGCCTCAAGCTGTGCCAAAACGTGAGAACGCGCGACCCACGTTCAACCTAAGGCCGCGCCAGGACATGACCTTAGCGTACGAGAGTCGCTGACAGTATTAAAGGATGACCTTCGTGTTTCTATTCAAAAGCGCAAGACACGCGTTTAGCAGGAGGCTGGGCCAGAATTAGATCATCGCGTTTCACTTCAGAAACGCGAGGTTCGCGTTCAGCCCCAAGAGGCCATGAACTGAGAAGCTCTCATCCCATGGGTTCGAGTGCCAGTGCGAGCAGTTCATCTCGGCGGTGCTCTTTGATTGTCACTACAACTTTCAGATTACTGAGCTGTCAGTTTTTAGCCTGTAAGGCTTCAAACTCAAACTCCTCCAAGAGACGCGGACCTCGCGTTCCAATGTCAGATGCGGAGGTCGTCAGACGCGGACCTCGCGTCCTTTCTCAGTCAAACGCGGAGGTCGCCAGATGCGGACCTCGCATTCCAATGTCAGATGCGGAGGTCGCCAGACGCGGACCTCGCATCCTTTCTCAGTCAAAGGCGAAAGTCGCCAGACGCGGACCTCACGTCCTTTCTCAGACGTGAAAACACGAGCCTGAGTAGAAGGTTTACCTAAAACCTTGAGGGACTTGGCCCTATCCTTTCCTCCAAAATCTCCTACCAATTCTCATCCACAGAATGGTAGGGCCACAAAAATACTTGTGTTCATCTCCCTAATGAAATGAACTGTTAACAATAAATCTCTGACAAACCAGATTTTTCAATCCCCAGTGGATTCTGTCAAGTTAATATTAAACCTCTGACAATGAAACTCATTAAAAATCCTCACTGTTATATTGATACTACACTTCTAATAGTGAATTTTACATACCTCTGGAAATCAATGATTGTCACGTTAATATTAAACCTCTGACAGTTCATTTTATTTTTCACCAAAATCCCCTACCAATTCTCTTTCATAGAGTGGTAGGTCCACAAATACAATCATTGTTAAGTTTAATATCAAACCTCTGACAATGGAAAATTTCAATACTCCCCAGCGAGTATGAACTTCACTTGTCTTTCTCCTACATGGAACAACAAGTCTACAAATTTGTCAAGTTTAAAATTATACCTCTGACATTCCAAATTCTACTTGTCAATTCTCATCAATAGAATGACAGGTCCTCAAATTGCTCATAACACAAATCGACTACTGTCAGGTTAACAAAACACCGCTGACAAATCACTGTTAAGTTTAACATTACACTTCTAACAGTGATTGAGTTGCTGCCAAGTTCAATATTAAATCTTTGACAGTTACTTTTCCTCAGACTTCCATATCGAAGCTGAGATGAGCGATGCTAAGTTTAACATCACACCTTTAGCGTCTAGTTCATTGCCAAGTTCAACAATACACCTATGACAATGACTTTCCCTCGGACTTTCTTGTCGAAGTCGAGATGACCGATGCCAAGTTCAAAATCACACCTCTAGCGTCCAGTTCATTGTTAAGTTAACATTACACCTATGACAATGATCTTCTCTAAATTTTCTCAGTGAAAATGAGACTTTCGTGGTGCTAAGTTAATATCACACCTCTAGCACAAATCTTTGTCAAGTTAATATCACACTTATGAAAATTTAATTTGCTCAAATTGTAAACCCAAACCCGTCACGATAACATTACACCTCTGACGGTAAAAATCTCCATGGATCTTCAACAAATCCAATCCTACTTGTCATTCTCTTCAACAGAATGACAGATCCACTTAAATTGTGTAGATCGCAAAATCAATCGTTGTTATGTTAATATCATACCTCTGACAGTAAACTTTCATTCCCAGCAGAGTTCTAGTCATGTTAACACTATACCTATGACGACAGACTCTGGCATAATCCCCAGCGGATCAAATTCCACTTGTTATTCTCATCAATAGAATAGCAAGTCCACAAAACTTGTGTTGGCCCAAAAGGTTACACTCTCCATTTGTTTAGAGTTTTGATGATAACAAAACAAATAAGAGCTATTTGGTACTAATTAGTTTGTTTAAGATAAGTTTCAAGTTAGTACCATATTTGGAGGCCATTGCTTAGCTATTGCAAGAATTTTTAGGTTCATGAAGCAAAGAAGGCTTTTTGCACATCAAGGAAGGAACATAGAAGAGAAGGCTCTAGCAAGGCATCGCATGGCTCAAGACTTCAAGATTGCTCAAGATAATTTATTAGATTTATTTTTAGTTTAGAGTTTTGTTAAAGAATAGTGAATAGGTTTGAAGCTCTATCACACACGTTTTTGCGCACATCTTGTTTCCAAACATATTTCCTATAACATGTACAAAAATAGTTTGTATACAATCTTCAACATACAAACTTACTTTGATATACCTATTCATGTGTTTTAAGTTTTGTGTTTTAATAAAACTTATTTTTGGAATTAATGACAAAAACTATGATATATATATATATATATATATGTTTCATGTATATAGGATTATATCCATATACATCATGCTTCAAAGTGTTTAAATATCATGTTTTTGTATTTGGAAGAGTTTTGGACAAAACGTATTTTCTATTCAAAATCCAAGTTTTAGAAAATATAGTTTTGGTTTTTGTAAAAATGATAAGAGACAAAAATAGTTCATATTGATTGATATTTGAGCTAAACTTTTTACCACATGTTTATATATCAATGCAAAATGATAAAACTATTTTTGGTGATTTTTAGGAGTGTTAAAAGATTTTTCAAAATATTTTTAAACTGTTTTTCTGACCCAGTTTTCTGTTCCAGACTTCAACCAGTCGACTAGTCTTCTGACAAGTCGACTTGGCTTGAAGTCGGTCGACCGGGTCGGTCGACCGACGTGCACAGATCTGTGCACGTTTGGCAGACTTTAGACGGTCGACCGTCCGGGTCGACCGGGGCTGAGAGCAGAGCTCTCTGTATCTTTGGGTCGACCGGGCGGTCGACCGTCAGCCTGCAACGGCTATTTTTTTGAACTAGCGGTCGACCGGTCGGTCGACCGAGCTAGCCGTTTGAACAGTAACGGCTAGTTTCTAAGCTGGTTTATCTTTTGTCCTTTTCTCACTTAAGTGTGTTTAAATGACATGTTTTGGTTTTAATACTTTCTGATTAGCCTTAAATATGTTTTATCTCCTAACCCTAGCCCTCTCCTATAAATAGGGGTGTTTAGGGAGAGGTTGGCAACTAGAAAAATTCTCAAAATTTCCAAAAGTTTAAGGCATTCAAAAAGACTTGGTTTCTTGGTTTTTGTGCTGAAATTCTCTCTCATTTTCTGAAGTGTTTTCAAGAACTCTCTGATTTCTTTTCTTTTCTCCTTGCACACAAGAGCTTCATTCCTACTCATTATTCTCTAAGGACCTTTGTAAGGGAAGAGAATTTTGCAAGAGAGAGTTTGTGGTCTTTTGACTACTCAGAGATTGCTTGTACTTGAGATTGTGGAGTTGGGTACTCCGGTGTATTTGTGACATCTTTGTGATAGTGGAAGTGGTTGGAATCCTTCTGGGGAAGGCGGGGAAGTAGAGCTGGGTGCTCGAACCTCGATAACAATTCTCGGTGTTTGCGTTTGGTTTACTTGCTCTTATTTCTTGCTCTATTTTCATTGCTCTTATTACTTGCTCTCTACATTCATTGCTATATTCACTTGCTTTGTGAGATTGTTGCATCATAATTTTTAAATTGTGCATTGATTAGCATTATCACCTATTCACCCCCCCTCTAGGTGATTTTTCAATTGGTATCAAAGTTTGGACTCTAGGTTTTGGCTTAACATCCATAGAGAGATTCTTAAAATTTGCTAATCAACATTTGCATTCCATTTGTCATTCACTAGTAAACATGGCTGATAACATCAAAACCCCTCCTAAATTTGATGGACTCAACTTCCCTATTTGGAAAGTTAGGATGACTATCTTTTTGCAATCCTTAGGTAGCTTAGTAGTTAAATCATTGACCAAACCCTATGTTGCACCCGATAGTGATGAGAGCACATGGACCGACTTCAACTTTAGAGAATATGTGGCTAACTCCAAGGCCCAAAATTCCCTCTTAACCGCCTTGAATGAGGATGACCTTACACAAGTAATTCATTGCCAATCCGCCTATGAGATTTGGCAACATTTATTGGTCACACACGAGGGGACTTCACAAGTTAAGAGAGCTAAGATAGATCTCTTAAGGTCCTAATATGAATCCTTTAAAATGATTGATGAAGAATCTATTGATTGTATGATTACTAGATTTACTAAAATCACCAATGCTCTTTCTTCTTTAGGTGATGACATCTCCAATGACCAAAAGGTGCGAAAAGTGATTCGGGCACTTCCTATATCATGGGAGATCAAGGCCACCACCCTAAAAGAATTGAACGACAAGGATGAGATGGACCTAATTAGTTTCATTGGGAACTTAAAGACCCATGAGATGGAAAAGAAAGCAAGAGAAGAGGCCGCTCCACTAAAGAAGAAATCCATATCCTTCAAGTCTTCATCCACTCTTGAAGACGATGAAGAAGATGAAGAAGAAGATGAGGAGCTATCACTACTTGTTCGCAATGTGAAGAGAATGTACCGGAGGAACAAGCTCAACTTCCGAAGGAAATTTGAAGGCAAAGAGGAGAGGAGAATTATATGCTACAATTGCCGAAAGCCCGGACACATCATGGCGGATTGCCCGGAGTTCAAGAAGAAGATGACCTCCTCCTTCAAGCCAAAGAAACCGGAAGAAAAGAAAGCGTACAAGGCAACTTGGGATTCAGAAAGCGAGTCCGAGGAATAGGCGGATGTAGCGAATATGTGTTTCATGGCAAACACACCAAAGTAACCCCTCAACCTCTTGATGATGAAGATGATGAATTAAGCAAAGAAGTTCTTGTTCATGCCTTTGTTAAACTTTCAGAAATCTATGACAATAAAAAGATTGAATGCTCTAAATTGGAAAAAGAAGTTGCTTTTCTCAAAAATCAACTTGCTATTATTTCTAAAGAAAAAGATGAAATTTCTTCAAATCTCATTTCTACCCAAAATGAATTTTGTGCTTACAAAATTGCTTGTAAAGTAAAATTTCCTAAAATTGATGAAAAAGAAATTTCTTCTTTGAAAACTAGAATTGTTGATTTTGAAAAGACTTTAAAGGATTGTGCTTTTAACACTAAGAAACTTGAAGAAATGTTTTCTAAAAAGCACACCTCTCATGCTAAAGATTCACATGTTAAGATTCCTCATGCTCACACTACACATAACACTTCTCATGCTAAATTTTTTCATGCTCACAATTCTCATGCTCACAAATCACACACTCACTATGCTTTTAAATATGGTAGAGTGTATAGATGCACATATTGTGGTAAGAATTGACATTTGGCTAAATTTTATTATGACCAAATAAATAGAACCAATAATCTTGTTTGGGTTAATGAAATTAACTCTTTAGGACCCAAGAAAATGTGGGTACCAAAATCAAGTCCTAAATTATTTTTTGTAGGTAACACCAAGGCTCCAAGACGTAGGGAGCGGTGGTACCTTGATAGTGGTTGTTCAAGACACATGACGTGGGACATCAATAACTTTACAACCCTATCAAGGTACGAGGAAGGTGGCTCCGTCACCTTCGGGGATGACCCCAAAGGCACTATCATCGGTATAGGTAACATTCAAATTGGTGCATCTCCCATTATAGAAAATGTTGTACTTGTTGATGGTTTGAAGCATAATTTGCTTAGCATTAGTCAATTTTGTGATCGTGGACTTAAAGTTGTTTTTGATGATTCTTCTTGCAAGATTTTTGATGTTAAAACCAATGATTGTATTCTCACCGGTTTTCGTGATGATAATGTTTATATCATTGACATGCTTAATGTGGAATGTTCTACTAAATGCTTAAATGCTTTTGATGAAAATTCTTAGCTTTGGCATAGAAGATTAGGACATGCATCTTTTGACCATCTTTCTAGGATTAATTCTAAGGAATTGGTGAAGGGTATACCTTGCTTGAAGTTTGAGAAAGACCGCATTTGTGGTGCGTGCCAACTTGGGAAACAAACCAAGTCTTCCTTCAAACCAATCAAGGATATCATGTCAACTAGGCCTTTAGAATTAATTTATATGGATCTTTTTGAACCTACTAAAACTAAGAGCTTAAATGGTAGTAGATTTGCATTTGTTTTAGTTGATGATTTTTCCCGTTTCACTTGGGTTTTCTTCTTGGAACACAAAGATCAAGTTTTTTCTCATTTTAAGATTTTTCGAAAAAGAGTTGAAAAACAAAAAGGTTTTTCGATTTTGAGAATAAGGAGTGATAGAGGTGGTGAGTTTGTTAACCAACTCTTCATGACTTATTGTGATGAAAAGGGAATTAAGCATGAAATGTCTTGTCCTAGAACTCCACAACAAAATGGAGTTGTAGAAAGGAAAAATAGAACACTTCAAGAGATGGTTAGGACAATGATAAGTGAGTATGACCTCCCTCAATATCTATGGGTCGAGGCCGTAAACACCGCATGCTATATATCAAATCGTATTTATTTTTGTAAAAATTCTTCCAAAACATCTTTTGAAATGTATCATTCTAGAAAACCTAATGTTGCATATTTCAAAGTTTTTGGTTGCAAGTGTTTTGTTTTGAACACTAAAGATAACTTGGGTAAATTTGATGCTAAGGCTTATGAAGCAATCTTTGTTGGATATTCTACAACTAGTAAAGCTTATAGAGTATTCAATAGATCTTCACTTACCATTGAAGAATCCATGCATGTTAAATTTGAAGAATCTAATGTGTTTGTTGAGAATGTTATAGAGATTGAACCATTAGGTGAAGACATGGAGAGACTATCCTTGAAGGACTTATCCGCTCAAGATGATAAGCAAGAACCAATTGGTGACGTTCAAGAGGATAAAGAGGAAAGCTCTCAACCGCTTCCTAAAGCTTGGAGATATGTCACAAATTATCCCAAGGAGCTCATCTTAGGTGATGCATCTAAAGGGGTAACAACTCGCTCCAAACTCCATGACCTATGTGGTAACTTTGTTTTCATTTCTCATTTTGAACCCAAAAGCATCCTCGAAGCCGAGGCGAACTCATATTGATTGCTAGCCATGCAAGAGGAACTCAATCAATTTGAGCGCAACCAAGTTTGGCACCTTGTTCCTAGGCCCCACGATAGACCAATAATTGGTACTAAGTGGATCTTTAGGAATAAGATGGATGAGTCCGGAAATGTGATTAGGAATAAGGCTAGGTTAGTGGCCCACGGTCACACTCAAGTTGAGGGAATTGACTTTGAGGAGACCTTTGCACCCGTAGCACGGCTTGAAGCCATACGGATGACACTAGCTTTTGCATCTTTCAAAAATTTTAAAATTTTTCAAATGGATGTGAAAAGTGTATTTTTGAATGGTTTTATAAATGAAGAAGTTTATGTTGCTCAACCTCCCGGTTTTGTTGATCATGTTCATCCCGATTTTATTTTTAAACTTGATAAAGCTTTGTATGGATTGAAACAAGCTCCAAGAGCTTGGTATGAAAGGCTTTCTAGTTTTCTCATTTCAAATGATTTTATTAAAGGTAAAGTAGATACAACACTATTCACTAAGCATGTTGATAATGACATTTTAATTGTGAAAATTTATGTTGATGATATAATTTTTGGTTCTACTAATGAGTTTTTATGCAAGGAATTTGAAAAGGTTATGCAATGTGAATTTGAAATGTCTTCAATGGGTGAGCTTAATTTCTTTCTTGGACTCCAAATCAAGCAATTGCAAGATGGGAACTTCATATGTCAAGCCAAATACGCAAAGGAACTCGTAAAGAAGTTTGGACTTGAAGACTCAAAGGTTTGCAACACTCCCATGGCAACTACCACCAAGCTTGATAAGGATGACCAAGGTAAAAATGTTGATATTACATTGTATAGAAGCATGATAGGTAGTCTTTTGTATTTGACGGCAAGTAGGCCGGACATCATGTTTAGTGTGTGTCTTTGTGCTAGATTTCAATCGTGTCCCAAAGAGTCCCATCTTATTGCGGTAAAACGCATTATTTGTTACATTAAGGGAACGATTGGAATGGGTCTATGGTATCCGAAAACGGAGATTTCTCAATGACGAGTTATTCGGATGCTGACTATGCGGGTTGTAGAGTAGATAGAAAGAGTACTAGTGGGACATGTCAATTTCTTGGTAATTGTCTTATTTCATGGTCCTCTATGAAACAAAATCCGTAACTCTCTCAACCGCCGAGGCGGAGTATGTTGCCGCGGGGGCTTGTTGTGCACAAGTCCTTTGGATGAAACATACTCTCCTTGATTATGATTTGCATTATAACCATATAAAAATATTTTGTGATAATACTAGTACTATTCATATGACTAAGAATGCAAATCAACATAGTAAGACCAAACACATTGAGATTAGATATCACTTTCTTAGAGATCATTTTGAGAAAGGAGATATAGATATTGATTATGTTTCTACGGATTTGCAACTTGCCGATATTTTCACTAAACCACTTTATTTTGCTAGATTTTCATTCATTTGTGGTGAACTTAATGTTTGTGTTATTGAATAAAAATGTTTTCTTAACCCTTTTTGATGTATGACAAAAAGGGGGAGAATGAGTTTATATATGTTTTTAGTTTTTGATGTGTTTTCATGAATTCTTGTAATTTGAGTTTAAGTGTTTTGCAAGAGTGTTTTAAATTCTCATGGTTTTTGGTTTCATGTTGGTTTCATGATGTTTACTTGCAAATTACAAATTAACATTGTTTTTCTTTGTTTATATAGCATAATTTGAGGGGGAGCTTTTTCCTCCCCTATATTTTTGTTTATAGCCTATTTGTTTTGTCATCATCAAAAAGGGGAGATTGTTGGCCCAAAAGGTTACACTCTCCATTTGTTTAGAGTTTTGATGATAACAAAACAAATAAGAGCTATTTGGTACTAATTAGTTAGTTTAAGATAAGTTTCAGGTTAGTACCATATTTGGAGGCCATTGCTTAGCTATTGCAAGAATTTTTAGGTTCATGAAGCAAAGAAGGCTTTTTGCACATCAAGGAAGGAACATAGAAGAGAAGGCTCTAGCAAGGCATCGCATGGCTCAAGACTTCAAGATTGCTCAAGATAATTTATTAGATTTGTTTTTAGTTTAGAGTTTTGTTAAAGAATAGTGAATAGGTTTGAAGCTCTATCACACACGTTTTTACGCACATCTTGTTTCCAAACATATTTCCTATAACATGTACAAAAATAGTTTGTATACAATCTTCAACCTACAAACTTACTTTGATATACCTATTCATGTGTTTTAAGTTTTATGTTTTAACAAAACTTATTTTTGGAATTAATGAAAAAACTATGATATATATATGTTTCATGTATATAGGATTATATCCATATACATCATGCTTCAAAGTGTTTAAATATCATGTTTTTGTATTTGGAAGAGTTTTGGATAAAACGTATTTTCTATTCAAAATCCAAGTTTTAGAAAATACAGTTTTTGGTTTTTGGTAAAAATGATAAGAGACAAAAATAGTTCATATTGATTGATATTTGAGCTAAACTTTTTACCACATGTTTATATATCAATGCAAAATGATAAAACTATTTTTGGTGATTTTTAGGAGTGTTAAAAGATTTTTCAAAATATTTTTAAACTGTTTTTCTGACCCAGTTTTCTGTTCCAGACTTCAACCAGTCGACTAGTCTTCTGACAAGTCGACTTGGCTTGAAGTCGGTCAACTGGGTCGGTCGACTGACGTGCACAGATCTGTGCACGTTTGGCAGATTTTAGACGGTCGACCGTCCGGGTCGACCGGGTCTGAGAGCAGAGCTCTCTGTATCTTTGGGTCGACCGGGCGGTCGACCGTCAGCCTGCAACGGCTATTTTTTTGAACTAGCGGTCGACCGGCCGGTCGACCGAGCTAGCCGTTTGAGCAGTAACGGCTAGTTTCTAAGCTGGTTTATCTTTTGTCCTTTTCTCACTTAAGTGTGTTTAAATGACATGTTTTGGTTTTAATACTTTCTGATTAGCCTTAAATATGTTTTATCTCCTAACCCTAGCTCTCTCCTATAAATAGGGGTGTTTAGGGAGAGGTTGGCAACTAGAAAAATTCTCAAAATTTCCAAAAGTTTAAGGCATTCAAAAAGACTTGGTTTCTTGGTTTTTGTGCTGAAATTCTCTCTCATTTTCTGAAGTGTTTTCAAGAACTCTCTGATTTCTTTTTCTTTTCTCCTTGCACACAAGAGCTTCATTCCTACTCATTATTCTCTAAGGACCTTTGTAAGGGAAGAGAATTTTGCAAGAGAGAGTTTGTGGTCTTTTGACTACTCAGAGATTGCTTGTACTTGAGATTGTGGAGTTGGGTACTCCGGTGTATTTGTGACATCTTTGTGATAGTGGAAGTGGTTGGAATCCTTCTGGGGAAGGCGGGGAAGTAGAGCTGGGTGCTGAACCTCGATAACAATTCTCGGTGTTTGCGTTTGGTTTACTTGCTCTTATTTCTTTCTCTATTTTCATTGCTCTTATTACTTGCTCTCTACATTCATTGCTATATTCACTTGCTTTGTGAGATTGTTGCATCATAATTTTAAATTGTGCATTGATTAGCATTATCACCTATTCACCCCCCCTCTAGGTGATTTTTCAACTTGTTCAAAACACAAGTCCAGATCTCACTGTCAAGTTAACATTACACCTCTGACAGTAACCTTCTCAAATTCTCCCAGTAGAGTTATTTAATTTGCAAAGTTAATATCACACCTCTGGCAATTAAAACTCTTTCAAAGAATCTTTGAGCGTGACCTTCATGTCTCAAGCACAGGGCCGCGTCTCAACGAACTTAAGAGTCGCGTCTCAACAGCAAGTAAAGGCTGCGTCTCAACGAACTTAAGAGTCACGTCTCAACAGCAAGTAAAGGCTGCGTCTCTGCAGCAAGTGAGAGCTGCGTCTCTACAGCAATTGAGAAGCACGTCTCTACAACAATTGAGAGTCGCGTCTTAATTTTGGTGAAGTTCGCATCTCCACTTGATCAGTGTACCAGAACCGCGTCTGTGAGAACTACATCCTCCCTCTTCAAATACAAAGAGTAGGTCTCTACTTCTGCAATCAGTTCAATAGTACACTGGCAAGAGCAATTGACAACTCCACCAGCTTAAAAGTACACCAAGCAAACCAATGCTCATAACAAGTGCTAGACTGAGTTTCTAAGACACTTGTGATGATCTTTCCTAGAGGCTTCAAGAAGTTCAACAGTACACTCATGAAGTTCACCATCCAGACAGGATCGAGCTCAGGGCACCACAGAAGACTGCCTCGCAGAAGAATGCCAGTCCGATTACAGGAAGCCTAGATTCAACTAAAGTCCAAAGTATTTCGAAATCCGTCTCAGTCAACCGTGAAGTTTTGAAAACTTTGGAGGGGGTTCTGTAGGCTATCAAAAAATTACTACGGACAAAACCTTAGACGCGAATCTCCTAGACGCGGACCCCGGTCGCGTTCCAATGCCAGACGCGGAGGTCGCGTTCCAATGCCAGACGCGGACCTCACATCCTTTGTCAGACGCGGAGGTTGTCAGACGTGGAGGTCACGTTTCAACTCAAACGCGAGGCTGAGCAGCTCCGCGTTCTATCACAGACGCGAGCCTGTGAGCTCCGCGTCTCAACATCAAAGTAAAGTCCGCGTCCAGCACGAGACCCGCATTTCTGGTATAACTGACAACTACAAACTTGGTCAGTTACACCCCATTTTCTCTCCACATAATGGAAAATAACTTCCCATTATGGAAAGATTTAAGGAGTTGGTTACACTCCTCCCATGATGGAGAGATTTAAGGGGTTGGTTACACCTCAATTCCTCTATAAATAGCTATGAATAGCAAGAGAGGGGAGAGAAAAAAGAGGAGACCTCTCTAAAAAGGGGTTGAATGGGAGAGTCCTGGTGAAGGAATCTAAGAAGCCATAGGTAAGGGGGAGAGCTACCTCAGCAGAGTTCGGCCTCGAAGCACTTACAGCTTGGGAAGAGTTCAACTCTTTCTGTTAACTTGCTAAGTTCAGGTTCTTTAAATCTCTTTGAGATTCCTGGTCGACAGGAGCTGTGTTACTCCGTCTGCCATCCAAAGAGAGGATTCCCAAGAGGTCTAGACGTTCACCCGGTCAACGGAAAACAAGATTCACTTTCCACCGCCACGTCAAGAACCCAGCATTAAATAAAGGGGAGATTCAAGTCTAAACATCTCCCCTCCCTTGTAGTCGAAGTGTTAATCCGCTGTAATCTTTCATTTGATTTAAGAAAATTTACAAGGAAACTTCTGTAAGTTCACCTAGAGGGGGGGTGAATAGGTGATGGCTAACCTAATGGTCACTTAATGCCAAATAATGCGGAAGCTAAAGGTTATTATGACCTAATTAAAACTTTTACACTAAGCACAACATATAACACAAGAGTGTTGCCGAATTCCCCGTGAAGGGCTCTGGACAAACTCCTCTAGATTCCCCGTAAATAAGGATTGAGGTGCCGCGATGGCTCTCTTGGTTGAATACAAGTGTTAGCAAACAATCCCACGCAAGTATGTATCAATTATGCACACAATATATCAAGCATGAAAGATAAAGACAAGTAATAAGCATGCAAGATATAATAAGAGACAAAGAGAGAGAGAGTGAGCAATCGCAAACACAAAGGGTTTGTTTCGAGGTTCGAGCACCCTTGCTCTACATCCCCGCCTTCGACACACGAAGGATTTCCACTATGCAAGATCCCAATGGATCTCTCCTTGGTGCCGCAACACCTACAAACTCTCGGACTCCCTAGCCCGTACACACGCAAGCTCACTAGCTCGCTGAGGCCGCACCTCAAACCACCGAGTTCACACAAGAACTCTAAACCACCGCGAACACACTTGTCCGCCTCCTCAAAGAACAAAGAAGAAATCTCTTGGTGATCTAAAACACTTTGATCACCAATTACAAACTCTCACAACACAATCCTATGGATAGATAAGGCAATGGATAGCTCAAGTGATTGTGAGAAAGCGAGGAAAGAACTATGGTGAAAAACTCAAGAAAATCACTTAAACACTCTTGATAAAATCTTCCCTTTAGATTGGAAGTATTTGCTCTCAAATATGTGGAGAAAACTCTTTTAAAAAGATCAGAAAAACTGGCTTGAAAGCTCTCCTTAAATCTTAGAGAAAAATAATGACCAAACCCCCAAATTTATAGGCTGCCAAAAACTAGTCGTTGGGGTCTGTCAGACCTGTCGGTCGACCGCCCGGTCGACCGCCCGGTCGACCGCCAACGGTCAAGAATCCGACCGTTGGAGCCTCCGGTCGACCGCCCGGTCGACCCAAAAGAACAGAGAGCACTGCTCTCAGTTCCGGTCGACAGGGTCGGCAGACCGGCCATCTGCCAGGTCAAGGCGTGCACGTCGTGCACGTCGGTCGGCCGATCCGGTCGACCGACTTCAGAGTTAGTCGACTAGCAAGATAGTAAGTCGACTAGCTGAAGCCTGAAAACAGTTTTCTGGGATTTAAAACTAAGTCTTTTGGTTCACATAAAATCCCATAAAATACAAAGAATTTCTACAAAAATAGTTTAGCCAATATACTTTGATATATAAACATGCTTGCACAAAATCAAGGCATGTTATAAAAGATTGGACTATTTTTGTAACTTAGAAATATTTGGCTCATGATAAAAACTATTTTTCCAAAACAATATTTTTCCAAAACATGTTTTTCCAAATCTTCATCAAATACAAAAACAAGATATACTTTTAAAGCATAGTGTGTATGGATATGATCAACTACAATCTCAAGATGAAATATCTATGTTTTTTGACAATAAGCATAAACTTGGTTTTGGTTGAAAGATGTAAACATGAATACCAAAAACCAAATAGTATTTTGTCACAAAGAAAAATCTTTTCTAAACTAAAAAATCTTTTATGAAAACAATTCTATCAAGAGTGACTATTCTATCCTTTACATTTTATCTAAAAACAAAAATCTTATACCTAGACACAAGTCTTGATCTTGAAGTCTTCCCTTGAAGTCTTCTCATCATCTTGACTTGGTCCAAATGCAATCCAACGAGCTCGACTCCTCTTGAGTACTTGATGTGGTCTTGATGCATAGGCTCGTGAATCAACCGGTGCTAGCTCCAAAACTTGTCTTAAAATCCTTTGTTGAAGCTCCACACCTACTAAGATCTTGATCATAAATCTGTCACTAATTAAACACAAGATCATTAGTAATATAACTACATGAGTTAATCATCATCAAAACTAGAGTGATAGGCCTTTGGGCCAACAATCTCCCCCTTTTTGATGATGACAAAACTCATGAAGTTATATATGCATGGATTAAAGTAAAGCTTCAAAGAAGCTCCCTCTTAACTCATGCATACCAAATAAACAATAATATATGACAATGAAACTCATAAACATGTATGCAAGTATGGAGATAAAACATGCAACAAGCATAAATCAAAATCTTTTTCTCTATTTGCAATACAAAAATATATATGCATAACATAATTCTTTATTCAAACATGCATATAAACTCATATAAACTCAAATACTTCTCCCCCTTTTTGTCACTCATCAACAAAGGGTTCAAAGTAAAATCAAATCAAACAAATTTTTCTCCCCCTTTTTGTCAAAAACAAAGAGATCAAGAAGGGGTAATACAAATCAATCAATAAAGATTTATATGCGATATACATTCATGAAGAGGAAGACGCTAAGTTAACTCCCTACACATATGCTTTACATGAAGAAGGGATGACAAGCCCTAACTCACATAACACATATTATGTAATGCATAAGAGGAGATGTGAAGCTCCCCCTACAAATAGTGTATGCATGAAAGCAAGAGACTCACGGGGTATACATGTATATTTATTAGATTTGAATAAAAATAACATATACATGAAGTAAAATCATAAAATAGGCATAACAAGTGTAAATGGAAGAGTCATCAAAACTAGCCTATACATATGCATATAGTGGGTACAAATGAGCATGAAGTACAAATCATATATGAATCAATTTGTTCTCACTATTTGTACATGTATAAATACAAGTTTCGATAACAACTACATTTAAACTAGTATATACCACATGAAGCACAAAAATATATAAATCATGAACATGCTATGAATATGATAAATGAACTAGCATGTACATAAAAAGTAGGAGTTTAGAGATTGTTACCAACTCCAAAGCTCCTAACATGGTGGTTGTCCCACCAAAGCTCCTTGATAGTGATGCATCCCAAAAGTATGTCCATCATGTCCAAGTGCATCCACTACCAAGGCACCAATCCTCTCACGTCTTGTGAGAGCGCTCACCTACATCAAAAACAAAAGGTGGAGATTTTGGTATCCATATTTTCTTGGGTCCTTTGGGGTTAGTCTTGTTGTAAGGCACCCAAGCATTTTTATTTTCAGCAAAATTAAAATAATGCAACTTGTCATAACAAAATTTTGCTAAATGGCCTTTGCGGCCACAATGTGTACATACGTACACCTTAGTATGCTTATGTGTATGTGAATGATCATGGTGTGCAACATAAGCATATGCATGATGGGTATGATGTGCATGAATATGTTGAGTTTGTTTCTTTGAAAACATTGACTCCAATCTAGTATGGTTGAATGCACAAGAGTTCAAAGTTGAACTCAAACAATCCATTTTATTTTTCAAATCATTAATCTCATTGGTGGTGGCATGTAAAGCATGATGAGATATAAAATCATTTTTCTTTTTCTTTTTACAAACATCTTCTTTTTCTTTTTCACAAAATTTTCTTTTCAAAGACTTATTTTCTTGAAAAACAACTTCCTTTTGTTTTTCCACCAAATCAACTTTATTTTTCAAAATAGTATTTCCTTCACAAAGATTATTTAATTTGGTCATCAAGGAAACATTCTCATTTTTCAACATCTCATTTTCCTTTTCAATGCATGCAACCTTATTTTCTAATGAATCTTTTCATTAAGCATGCAATCAAATTCCTTTTTCAAATTTTTGTCATCTATTTCTAAACATGCAATGTTACTTCTAAATGAATCATGTTCTTTATGCATGCAAGCAATGTTCTTTTTCAAATTTTTATTTTCTTTCTTAATCATGTCATATTTTTCAAGCACAAGTTGACAAAAAGTAGTAAGCTCATCATATGACATGTTATCATCCTCCTCGGATTCGGTAGTTACCTCAAGGGGGTTATCCCCTTGGACCATATAGCACTTGTTGGAGGTGTCGCTTCCAACATCCGAATCGCTCCCCGCATAATATAGATCCTTTTCGCCGAGGGAGGTGATGATGTTCCATACTACAAAAGCCGAATCAACATTAGAAACCCTAGATAAATAATCATCATTTAGGGTTGACTTTAAAGCATGAATGGCTTTTGAGTTAGCCTCAATATACTTGCTATTGTTAATATATGAATCATTAGTGGTAGCAAGATAAACATGAATGCCTAGGGCCTTGAGGTACAAAGACATCTTAACCTTCCAAATTTGGATGTTAAGAATGTCAAAAGTGGGTGGTGACATGAAGTCCATGGTGTGTGTACAAATATTGTGATTAGCCTAAAAATGAGGATCTTTAACTCTAGGTTGTAAGACCCAAATCAGAGTACCAAGCTCTGATACCAATTGTAAGTTCACCTAGAGGGGGGGTGAATAGGTGATGGCTAACCTAATGGTCACTTAATGCCAAATAATGCGGAAGCTAAAGGTTATTATGACCTAATTAAAACTTTTACACTAAACACAACGTATAACACAAGAGTGTTGCCGAATTCCCCGTGAAGGGCTCTGGACAAACTCCTCTAGATTCCCCGTAAATAAGGGTTGAGGTGCCGCGATGGCTCTCTTGGTTGAATACAAGTGTTAGCAAACAATCCCACGCAAGTATGTATCAATTATGCATACAATATATCAAGTATGAAAGATAAAGACAAGTAATAAGCATGCAAGATATAATAAGAGACAAAGAGAGAGAGTGAGTGAGCAATCGCAAACACAAAGGGTTTGTTTCGAGGTTCGAGCACCCTTGCTCTACATCCTCCCCTTCGACACACGAAGGATTTCCACTATGCAAGATCCCAATGGATCTCTCCTTGGTACCGCAACACCTACAAACTCTCGGACTCCCTAGCCCGTACACACGCAAGCTCACTAGCTCGCCGAGGCCGCACCTCAAACCACCGAGTTCACACCAGAACTCTAAACCACCGCGAACACACTTGTCCGCCTCCTCAAAGAACAAAGAAGAAATCTCTTGATGATCTAAAACACTTTGATCACCAATTACAAACTCTCACAACACAATCCTATGGATAGCTCAAGTGATTGTGAGAAAGCAAGGAAAGAACTATGGTGAAAAACTCAAGGAAATCACTTAAACACTCTTGATAAAATCTTCCTTTTAGATTGGAAGTATTTGCTCTCAAATATGTGGAGAAAACTTTTTTAAAAGATCAGAAAAACTGGCTTGAAAGCTCTCCTTAAATCTTAGAGAAAAACAATGACCAAACCCCCAAATTTATAGGCTGCCAAAAACTAGCCGTTGGGGTCTGTCAGACCTGTCGGTCGATCGCCCGGTCGACCGCCAATGATCAAGAATCCGACTGTTGGAGCCTCCGGTCGACCGCCCGGTCGACCCAAAAGAACAGAGAGCACTGCTCTCAGTTCTGGTCGACAGGGTCGGCAGACCGGCCATCTGCCAGGTCAAGGCGTACACGTCATGCACGTCGGTCGGCCGATCTGGTCGACCGACTTCAGAGTTAGTCGACTAGCAAGGTAGTAAGTCGACTAGCTGAAACCTGAAAACAGTTTTTCTGGGATTTAAAAGTAAGTCTTTTGGTTCACATAAAATCCCATAAAATACAAAGAATTTCTACAAAAATAGTTTAACCAATATACTTTGATATATAAACATGCTTGCACAAAATCAAGGCATGTTATAAAAGATTGGACTATTTTTGTAACTTGGAAATATCTGGCTCATGATAAAAACTGTTTTTCCAAAACAATTTTTTTCCAAAACATGTTTTTCCAAAACTTCATCAAATACAAAAACAAGATATACTTTTAAAGCATAGTGTGTATGGATATGATCCACTACACAATCAAGATGAAATATCTATGTTTTTGACAATAAGCATAAACTTGGTTTTGGTTGAAAGATGTAAACATGAATACCAAAAACCAAATAGTATTTTGTCACAACGAAAAATCTTTTCTAAACTAAAAAATCTTTTATGAAAACAATTCTATCAAGAGTGTGTGTGTATATGTACTTGAGCAATCCACCACTATTCTATCCTTTACATTTTATCTAAAAACAAAAATCTTATACCTAGACACAAGTCTTGATCTTGAAGTCTTCCCTTGAAGTCTTCTCATCATCTTGACTTGGTCCAAATGCAATCCAACGAGCTCGACTCCTTTTGAGTACTTGATGTGGTCTTGATGCATAGGCTCGTGAATCAACCGGTGCTAGCTCCAAAACTTGTCTTAAAATCCTTTATTGAAGCTCCACACCTACTAAGATCTTGATCATAAATCTGTCATTAATTAAACACAAGATCATTAGTAATATAACTACATGAGTTAATCATCATCAAAACTAGAGTGTTGGGCCTTTGGGCCAACAACTTCTCCCATCGTACAATAATTAGTTGATCTTGAGTTCAATTTTATGATTTCTCACAAATTCATTGAAATTGTTTTTCGAAAGTTTTCATGTATATGTGGATGTACGACACATACCTTATGCAAGGCATGAATAATCTCAAAAAAAAAGATAATCAAACTATAAAGATAAAATATAAATCCATGAGGGTTTACTAAACAGTATGGTACCAGAGTTTTTCTTTCTTTCTTGCTTTTACTTATGATACTAGACTTATGTTAGTCCCAAGTCAAGATCTGTAGTCTACAGCCTTGTATCGACAAATGTCCATTAAATTTAATGAATATTTGGTTAATAGTTTTCTAACTAATATGACCCAAAAAGAGAAACTCTTACAAAAATGATGAGATTAGGCGACGACATGATAACTTCGCTATGTTCACACGGAGAGCAAAAGAGTTGTATTACTTTGCTTGTGTTGAAGGTAGTACTTAGTCTTTAGCTCCAAAAACATTCAACAAGCCATTTGTTCAAAAAAGAAAAAGGAAAACAAAACAAAAGATCTAACTAATATCATTTACTCCAACAAATCATCTAAAAAAATTAAGTCACAATCGAACGTGAGAAAACACTGATCAAATGAGATAAAACCCCCAAGAGTAAATCTTTACTCCCACTTGGAGACTTTTCATATCAATGGCGATTGATGGGTGGTAAGATCAAGGGACGGACGGTACAAAGAGCTATCATGCAATCTGCAGGCTGCAAACAACACTAATGAAGACCACCATTGCATGATCAAATGGTCTAAAGTCTCAAGAGCTACAAAATTGATGGAGCCAGAACCATGAGAACCCACTAATTCTAATTTTTTTTTTTTTTTTTTTTTTTTTTTTTTTTTTGCTACAAGAGCCCAACAGCCAAACTTACACACCCAGTTGTTGGTTTACCTCCTCGTGTATCCTCACCGCCTCTTTCTCAATTATTTTTCTCAGCTCATCTTGAATTGCCACTGCCACTACTCCGGATCATTGATATTTTCTGCTATAATTAGCCATTCAGTGCGCATCTATACTTCCATTTCTGCTGACATGATGAGCCTTCCATTCTGTGCATTTTGCAAGCATTCCCCAAATGTTCCTTAACATAGGATGATCAAAATTATCTCCCTCCTTCATATTAATGTCATTACTCACCATTTAAAGAGTCTTCCTCAAACATAAGCTTTTAAGAATATCATTGATCATGCATCATAGATACGGTCACCCATGCTCCCATCAACTCAGTTTCATAGATGCTGCTAGTCCAACCCTTTTACCAGCCACCAATATGCACTTACCCACACAATTCCTAACACCAACACCAACACCAACACCCGCACCTCTAGCCCTACAAGAACCATCAAAGTTAATTTTCAGCCAACCTGTTTTGGGATGGCGCCATTTCGCTGTGAACTAGTGTACCTGTCGTTTGCTGCTTGTTCTACATGCATCATCATCCTGCAAATTCCAGTGTTCCTCCACTTGCTCAACCACCAACTTGGCCACAACATTAGGTTGCATAATACATTGCTCAAAGACCAATTTGTTTTTTTTCCTAATCATCCAAGCTGCATACACAATCATGGATTGACAGAATGCCTTGTTGGAAAGAGAGAGTTTACTGATGGGGAAGTTGATAAGGATCGTCGAGGGGTCGTCGAGTGATCGCCGAGGAAGTCGACGACGAAGACGAAGGGAACAACAGCTGGAAATAGCAGCAGCAGCAGAATCAGGCAGGGTCGGTCGACCGGTCCGGTCGACCGACATGCACAGCATGCACAGGGCCTTAGGCGGTCGACCGGCGGGGTCGACCGCAATTCCCTGACTGTAAAACCCGAACTCTCGGTTAAATTCGGTCGACCGGACGGGTCGACCGAGGTGGAGGTCGGTCGACCGGCCAGGTCGACCGACAGTCGGGTTTGGGCGAAAATCTGCTGCTCCGCAAATTTAGGTATTTAAGCCTAATGTTGATTTCTAGGGTTGTATCTTGTAGAAGATCTGCGAAAAGGAAAAGACTGGAGCTCTCTTGCATTCAAAGAGGCTGCTAGCCATTGTAATCTTCTTCCATAGCTATTAAATCTCTCTCTGATTGCCCCGAGGACGTAGGCGTTGAGGCCGAACCTCGTTAGATCGTGTGTTTGCGATTTGTGTCTTCTTCTTGTGTTATTTGGGTGTTCTCTGTGCTTGGAGATTTGTGAGATCCTCTTGGGGTTGTTGTCATCGGCGCACAACAAGTGATATCAGAGCTTCCAGGTTGCGCTTGGGATTTCTGAGGATTCGAAGGGCTCGAGATCTGATCCGGTGGAGATCGTGTGTCGATCTCAGATCAGAGGTATTGGTGTTCGAGGAGATCGTGTGTCGATCTCAGAAGGACGCAAGGAGGGCTTGTTGAATCTGTGGTGGAGTAGATCCGGTGAGAAACTCGATTTAGGGTTTCAAGGGACAGGTAAAAAATCCGTTTTTTATCTGAGTAGAGATCTATTTCCAGTTGGTTATTCTTCCGCATAGATAGAGGATCAGAAATCTCAATGGCAGAGGAAAGTTCTTCTGTTAAGACCATGCATCCTCATCCGAGGATTGATGTGGTGAAGTTCAATGGTACAAATAACTTCGGGATGTGGAGATGCGAGGTTATGGATGCACTGAATGCATCGAACCTAGAAGACACTCTCCTATTGGAGAAGAAGAAGAGCACTACCACTGATGAAGAGTGGGCGAAGATGAACAGGTCGGCATATGGCTTGATACGTTCATGTTTGTCGCAAGACATAAAATACCTTGCACAACATCAGACGTCGGCGAAGAAACTGTGAGAAACCCTTGCGAAGAAATACCTGACGAAGAGTGTTGAGTCCAGGTTGTAGCTTAAGAGTAAGCTGTATCAGTTTCGGATGAAGAAGGGGAGCACAATGAATGAGCACATCAACCGATATACGAAGCTTCTTACAGATCTGCTAAATGTGGATGTCACGGTAGATGAGGAAGATAAGGCGGTCATCTTTCTGAACTCACTCCCGGCGGAGGAGTATGAGACATTCACTCTGACCTTCATCAATGGAAGGCAGACCTTGGATTATGATGAGGTGTCGTCTGCACTGTCGAGTTATGAGACGAGGAAGAAGGAGAGTCATCCTTCTAGGTCAAACTCATCGGCGGAGGCACTGGAAGTAAGAGGCAGAAGTTCATCGCGGAAGGGCAAGGAGGTTAGAGGAAGATCTAAATCCAGGCCGGGTTTCAGAAATCTGAAGAGGAATCAGTGTGCCTTGTGCAAGGAACTAGGACACTGGAAAGCAGAATGCCCGAAGGCCAAAGGTAAGAAGGTGGAGTCAAAGACCGAGGCAAATCTCGCACATGCGGATGGATCTGATGATGACTCTTCAGTGTTCTCTCTCTCGGTTACTACCCCTACTGTTAGTAACTCAGATAGTGCTGAGTGGATCTTGGATAGCGGAGCCACCTATCATGTGTGCCCGAACAGGGCCTAGTTTTCTAGCTTTGAGAAGCTGGATGGATGTTACACGGTCATGGGGAATGACCATCCGTGTAATATAGAAGGGATGGGTACAGTTCGCATCAAGATGGATGATGGGATAGTTCGAGAGTTGAAGGAGGTGAGGTGTGTATCTCAGCTCAAAAGGAATCTTATCTCAGTTGGCACTTTGGAAGCATCGGGCATGGTGATATCTGTTCGAGATGGCGATCTCAGGATGATCAAGGGCTCGATGGTGGTGATAAAGGGCATCCGCCGAGGAAACCTCTACTACTTGAAGGGTAGTACGATTACAGATCAGGTGGAGACTTCGAGTTCTTCAGAAGATGTTGGCCCGGGGATCTGGCAGGGAAAGGTCGGACAGGAAGAAGAAAAGTCTTTGCGAGCTCCTGCAAAGAAGGAAATGGAAGGTGCTGCTACCTGCAAGTTGGAAGGTGGACACAGCGTTCTGGACAAGAAGAAGATGAGATTCAGCACCAGTACTCATCGACATGAAGGTCTTCTTAATTGTGTTCACATGAGCATATGGGGACCTGCTAAGACGGCATCGCTTGGAGGTCACAGGTACATTGTCTCTTTTGTTGATTCTTCATCTAGGCAGGTTTGGATATATCTCATGAGACAAAGGGTTGAAGCCCTAGATGTGTTGGTGAAGTGGAGAGAAAGAATGGAGAGGCAGATAGGTAGGAAGATAAAAGAGCTTCATATTGGTAATGTTGGAAAGGACATGAACCAGTTCCTACAATTTGGCCAGAACACAGGTATTGCAACTCACTTCAAAACAGGTACAGATGGGTTGGCTAAAGATGTAGTCCGTTCCTTGCTGGAGGAGGTTCGGCGGTTGTTGTCTAATGCAGGATTAGACAGGTCGTTTTGGGCTGAGGCGACTGAGTATGCTAGCCATCTCATGAATAGATCGACTGCGATAGGAGGTAAAGCTCCATTGGATATTTGGTCTGGGAAAGCTGCTCAAGATCTGTTTGCTGCGGGAGTTTGGAAGTCCGGCCTACTTCAGTACCAAGGATGGCAAGGTGAATCCGCGAGCAAAGAGGTTTGTCTATTTGGGCGTCAAGGGAAACAGCTACAGGTTGTGGGACCTCGAAGACAAGAAGATCGTGATGAGCAGGAATGTCACTTTTGGAGAGACTTCAGGGTTGAAGTCCACCGTCTCTCAGCAGGTGGAGAGG
Source organism: Agave tequilana (assembly GCA_038442645.1). NCBI lineage: Eukaryota > Viridiplantae > Streptophyta > Magnoliopsida > Asparagales > Asparagaceae > Agave > Agave tequilana. The sequence continues at coordinate 148,907 of JAVJIF010032556.1, forward strand.
ACGGAGACCAAGGGAAGATCGCAGCGGGTGAAGGTTGATGCTACTCCATCATCTCCAGTTGGTTCGGCATCAAAGGATACTTCAGCGGAAGTGACACCGGGTGGAGTTCATGATACAAAAGGTGATGCTGAACAGGTTGACGACATTGTTGAGGATGTCGAGTTGTTTGCAGCTATAGGAACAAAGGTGAAATCACGCTTGTGGGGAAAGAAGCATGAATCTCAAGCTTGTGATCGTGACAAGCTGAAGTTGAAGGCCGTTGTTCTCCATGATGGTCGGGAAGAGGTTCATATGACTCGGTCAGACAGGTTCACTGTTGCAAATAGTGGTGCAAGTGCTTGAGCTTGATGAAGCTCATCTAAATGAACTACGGTTGGCTTGATCCTTTTGGGCAAAGGTACGTAGGCAGCCGTAAAGGCGCAGCCATTTGGTGATACAACTCTTATGAAGCTATTTGGGTTCTCGAGAAGCTGTTTGGATCTTCACGTAGAGGTGAAGAGGTGTGGTCGTTTGGAGCTTCACGTAGAGGTGGAGAGGCTTCACGTAGAGGTGAAGCGTTGTGGCCAGTTGGACCTCACGGAGAGGTGAGGTGTTGTGGTCTCGATGAACAGGTGATCTTCCGGTGAGAAGATGTTGAGCTTGCATAAGGAGGGGTGTGCATCCAGTTGAAGCCGATGATGTTTGGTGGGCTCTACGCAGACTTGGTTGGACCGTCAGTGGAAGACAGGTAGACTAGATAGAGCTAGTCAGTTGGAGAGTCAGTGTTGGCTCATGAGGAAGTCTTCGTGAGGTCATGAAGTTGAGGAGTAGAAGCCATGTTGGTGATCGGCATGTATGGAAATTCTCCTAAGGTGAAGTGCAGAGAAGGCATGTGCGATGTTTTCTAGGAACAGTTGAGCAAAAGATTCCAAGCCGAGATCGTGTGTCGATTTCGCTAGGTGATAGACTGGGGTAGCGTTGGAGATCGGCTCAGATTTGGAAAATCTTCGCCGAGGTGGAGAATTGTTAGAAAGAGAGAGTTTACTGATGGGGAAGTTGATAAGGATCGTCGAGGGGTCGTCGAGTGATTGCCGAGGAAGTCGACGACGAAGACGAAGGGAACAACAGCTGGAAATAGCAGCAGCAGCAGAATCAGGCAGGGTCGGTCGGTCCGGTCGACCGACATGCACAGTATGCACTGGGCCTTAGGCGGTCGACCGGCCGGGTCGACCGCAATTCCCTGACTGTAAAACCCGAACTCTCGGTTAAATTCGGTCGACCGGACGGGTCGACCGAGGTGGAGGTCGGTCGACCGGCCGGGTCGACCGACAGTCAGGTTTGGGCGAAAATCTGCTGCTCCGCAAATTTGGATATTTAAGCCTAATGTTGATTTCTAGGGTTGTATCTTGTAGAAGATCTGCGAAAAGGAAAAGACTGGAGCTCTCTTGCATTCAAAGAGGCTGCTAGCCATTGTAATCTTCTTCCATAGCTATTAAATCTCTCTCTGATTGCCCCGAGGACGTAGGCGTTGAGGCCGAACCTCGTTAGATCGTGTGTTTGCGATTTGTGTCTTCTTCTTGTGTTATTTGGGTGTTCTCTGTGCTTGGAGATTTGTGAGATCCTCTTGGGGTTGTTGTCATCGGCGCACAACATGCCTTTCACCCATTACCCAACAACATCAACCATTGGCACATCTCTAGGAATCAACTAGTTGGAGATCAGAATATTCATACTGATCTTACCTTCCAGTAAACTCCAGATTTGTTTCGACCAGTGGCACTCCGTCAGCCTATGATGCGTGTCCTCTGCAAAGATTTCGCATCTCAGGCATCTCATGTTCGATACAAGGTTTCCTCTGGACCAGAACGCTTTGGTTCTTATTCCATTCATTTTAACTCTCCAGATCCATGCTCCTACCCTCTCTGATGCAACTAAACTCCAGATCCATTTATAGCTTTGCTCTCTATCACCCTCATCCCTATGAACCCACTTCCTATATGCTTCTTTAGCTGAGAACCGATGCAGACTATGACCGTACCAGTTCACTTGATCATGAACATCTCCCTTTTGTATAGGAATACTACGCACTCTTTCAACAATATCGTCTGAGAAAACAGTCTTTAACTTACCTGGATCCCATTCTTTAGTATTTGTGATGAAGTGGTCTACAGTAGACTCTTCTTCAACAGACATACATACACTTCTCTTTCTAGTGGAACCTCACTTATCCATGGATCACTGAAAGCCTTGATTGATTTTCCATCTCCGACAGTCCATTTAATCCCTTGCTTAATTAAATCCTTACCTTGACATATCACACGCCACGAGTGCATCCTTGTTTTTTTTGATAAGTATCATTCTTCTGGCTCCTGCCGAATGCCATACTTCCTCTTAACAATCTTAGCCCATATTGAATCTTGTTTGGTGATAGACCTCACAATCTGCTTGTCATAAAAGCTTGGTGAAATGGTCTTAATTCCACAAATTCTAATTAATTAAGCAAGGGATGCGATCAACATCAATAATCAGGGTACTAAAAGTGGTTAAGATCTAAACATTATTTAATAATCTCATGTAAAGAACCAATCATAGATCTAGTTAATGAGGGGATTTAGATTTAGATTTAGTCCACTATTTGTCTCAAGTTAGCAAGTTGGTGACAAACAGAGAGTGAGGCCAAAAAGAGTAACAACTAAAGAAGTTTGTAATTAGACTGGCAATGGTTTCAAATCACAGTACATCCTTATGGGGTAAATCTCTATTCTATATATAGTGTTACAGACATATCAGTTTGTTACAGTTTGTTATAGGAGAAGATAGAAGATCATGGAGATGATCATGTGAATAACAGATTCTTGTTGTAATGTTGATCTCTCTAACTGATTCTTGTTGTGATTCTGATCTTGAAGATCTGATTTTGTTATTGTTGAGTCTGCTAACCACTTCATGAATTTGGTTAAGAGATTACTTCAGTTGAGGAATCTGATAGAGACTAGATCTTCCTATCAACAACAAGTTGCCAGGTATTTTAATAATCAAAACAGTTTTTGGATTATATTTGTATATTCATACTGAAAAAACCTCCTTTATTGCAAATTACATGCATATTAGTCCTTTTCTAAATTAAAAAAAAGTCTAACTGTAGAAAGATCAGTGATTCCACGGATTTAGAGTCCACGTGGCGACCTCAGGTTCGGGAGAGACGATAGGGAACGATTGCAAGTGCTTTTAGTGAGACAAGTAGAAATTTTTTTTTGCTCACAGCGCTCACCGCGAGCACTGTGAGACGTTGGTTTGAGTGGGCCTCACAGGATGATGAGACCCACCCGGTGGGGGCCACCATCATCAGACGGCTCAGCGCTCGCGGCAAGCACCGGGAGCAAAGTGCGGTGAGAAAAAAAAATTTTCTGATACGTCCGCGGTTATGGGCTCGGCTAAAGGGGCCCACGGGCTGCTCGTTCAGAGCCCGGGATTAAAGTCTAGGTGGCATTCCCTGGGACAGCCAACTCTTTTAATGTTGCAACAGCGAGTTATTGGTACCTTCTCGCTCCTTTCTTTTTGCCTTTTTACTGCTAATTAGTGCTAATTATTCATTTAACTGGAGTTTTTATTTAAATTTCAATCAGATGGATGTATAAGTAAGATCAAGCATATTTTAGCGTCCACGTAGTAACCGAACTAGAAATGATTATTTACATATTTGATGTGCTTCATTATCAGTTATTCAGAAAATGCACGTACATTTTTACACTTATGCTATTATATATTTGAATTATGTGATTGTTCATAAAATATATGAAAAAAACGTAAGAAAGTGAAAAAAAAAAAAAAAAAGAAAAGGAAACAATAGTGAAACAATTTAATATTTCTGGACTGAATTCTTTAAACATATATTTGATTTGCTTGTAAATCATCTCGTGAAATTAATAGTTTTCGATGCAAACTCCGATATTTTTAGTCAAATCGAGTTCTTTAACCAACCAGAAAAATCCTCGTTAATTGAATGTAGACCGTTTGAATATTAGATCCAATTGCTGTTTGTTTGAACATAAAAGTCGTTAAAGGCGTAATTCATATATGACTTACAACCCAATTGTAACTACGACGTTGGTTTGCACCGTAATTCGTAAAAGAGTTACGCAACTCAACTACTACTGACTTGTAACTCAATTACTACTCACTAACAGCCCACTTAAAGTTAATTTTGTGTTCATATAAATTTGTATTATTTTTTTATATTAATATTAATTTTTTAATATTTAACATTTTTATTTTGGGTTTTTCTTATATTTACCCCTTAAATCTTTTATATTTTTAAATTTACCCCTCAAATCTTTATATTTCTAAAATTACCCTTCAAAATCATCCCATATTTTTAAAATTACCCCTAATGCTGGTTTCAGTTTATCTTTTAACAGTTTTTAAAGATGATTACCAAATTAACTCCACTAATACTTCCCTAACCTTTCTCTCTCTCTCTCTCTTTCAAACTGTCGCTTTGTCTCCCTCAAAAAACTCAAAAAAAAAACAGATTTTGTATTATGTTTGTATTCAAATTTTAAATAGTTTTTATTCAAATTTCAGGTACTGTAATGTGCTTGTTTCAGTTTCTCAATTTTTATTTGTGTGCATGCTTCACCTATTATGAACAACTAAACTGAACCATGTTTCTAACTTGGAAACAAAATCCTGTCAAATTTAAGAAGTATTAGTGGGGTTAATTAGGTAATCATCTTTAAAAACTATTAAATGACAAACTGAAACCAGCAGTAGGGGTAATTTTAAAAATATGGGATGATTTTGAGGGGTAATTTTAGAAATATGAAGATTTGGGGGGTAAATTTAAAAATATAGAAAATTTGAGGGGTAAATATAAGAAAAACCCTTTTATTTTTTATTTATAATATTAAAAAAAATTTAATGAACAAATAGTTAATTTTGTGGTCAATTTTTTCACGTACGACTTATACATTACGATAACTAAATACCGTAAAAAAGTTGTTACCAACTAAATACTATAAAACTTTTAACTCATTATAGCTGTAAAAAAAAATTTATTAATTGACTTATGAATTACGGTCAACTATGGCAACCAAACCGATATACAAACCCCACCCATCAAATGAACCTGCTGCTATTCTCACCCCTTCTTTCTGCCCACGGTTATAGTTAAACCCCTCCCACGCGCTCCCTATAAATTCCCTATCCTCCCTCCCTCTGGCTGCCCTCAGCTTTCAAGTTTTTCGAGCAACCCACGAGAAACAAAAATAAAATAAAATAAAGCTGATCAAAGAAGCAAAACCAAAATCCATGCCGGAGTTTTAATTTAACCCCAAAAACCCCCACAAAATCTCACCTTTTTCCCCCATTCACATGACCGTCTTCAGCCATCCCTACTCCTCCGACGCCGCCACCGCCGCCGCCACCGGCGGAGGCGGAGGCGGAGCGTTCAAGCCCCTCAAACAGCAGGTCCACCCCGTCGACTACGAGGCAGAGGTCTCGCAGAGGATGGTGGAGGCCGCGCACAGGGGCGACGCGAAGGCAGCGATGGAGTGCATCGCGGATCCGGCGGTGGACGTCAACTTCATCGGCGCTGTTTGCTTCAAGGGGAGAAGGGCGGAGGTGGCGCTGAGAGAGGAGGCGGCCAATGAGGTGAAGATCGAGTACGACGAGTATCGAACTGATGTTTCTGCTCTGTTTCTCGCTTCTCACTCCGGCAATCTGCCCCTCGTTAAAAAATTACTGGTGAGTTTTTTTTCCCCTCTTTTGAATCGGACATTTAAGTGTTAAAGTTTCATCACATTTTGTGGAATTTTCTGAAGTTTACTGCGGACGTACCTTTTTAATCATTTGATTTTTTTTTTTTTTTTTTTTTTGAGTTTTTGGTTCTGAATCCGAAATTTCGGCCTGAATTTGATAGTTTTCGAGTTTTTTTTTTTTTTTTTTTGTGAATTTTTATCGTTGTGAAAACAAATGCTGTAGAGTTTCACTAATAAATCGGAGCAGACTTAACTCTCTGTCACTTTGACTTGGAAAACTCTTATTCTCGTAAGTTGTGTCAAAAAGGTACCTTCTTTTTTGTTATTCGCAAAACGCAGTGTTAATGTTTTAGTGTAAAATTAATTTCCTTAAATCAACGTTAATTTTATGACTCCAATGTTCGTTCGTTCCTTGAAGTCATAATAATGCATATAATTAATTATAAATTAGAACCTTTATCTTTTATGGAAAAAAATACATTGTTTCACTTTACTTATGAAGGAGATGGAACAGTCCCAAATGCTTTAGAGCTCTTGGGGGTACCAGTCGCATTTAAAGATTCCTGCTTCTTTGGGGTCGGAGAGATTTATGAGTTGTTTGGCTGCTTGGAAAGCAGAGAAGAAATTGTGAGGATCCTCACTGTCAGTTTTAGTGCTTTCAGAATTTTTGTCTCTGAAATCTGATATGTTACTGTACAGGAAAATTGCTGAGGTGAATAACCTGTCTCTCCCCCTTAGCTTTTATAACCAACAAATAGCACAAAAAAAAGTCTTGAGCCTAACTTGTCAGAACTAAAACTCTCATTGCTCGATCACTTTCAGAGTAAACAAACAGAACCTTACGCCGCATATGTCAGAACCAAAACTCTCAATGCTCGCTCACTTTTAGAGTAGACAAACAGAATCTTGCTGAAAATATATAGAAAAAAAGGAGCTCTATAAAGAAACCAAGCAGCGCTTTTTTCCTGAATGATTGATTTGTCAGTCTTGTAAATTCTGTGATATCTCTAATTTATTGTACTGTGTTTGTTGTAGACCATAGATGTTTTTATACAGTAGAATTCTGATACAAAACTAGCTTCGTAAAGTTCCCCACAACGTATGTACATTCATTGAACCGTACGATCTCTAAATCTCTCCCCCTTAATTTTCCTTTTGGATAATATTAATTTGTGCAATTTAAAATTATAGTTGGGTTTTTATTAATTTTTAGATATAGTACTAGTAATAGCCTAATAGGGACTATGTTTTACAAGGAAATCTCCTGTTAGGACATTGAACTCAGGGATGGCTAACTGGACGAATCAGGTTGACTCCCCCCATTTGTCTGACGCATTTGAAACGAGACGGGTTGAACCCATCTCGTAACGGGTCAAACGAGACGAATCGAAAATCTGAGAAACGAGGTCAATTGACCTGATTCGCACGAGACGAGTTTAACTCGTCTCGTATTAAAATTTTTTTTTTTTTAAGAAATTCAAATTTCTCATTAATTATTAAAACTAACGTTAGCTTTTTTTTAAAAAAATTTAAGTTACAAAAAAAATTTAGGAAAAAATAGGAAATAAAGAGAAAATATTTAGAAAATTTTCAAAAATTAAAAAGATATAAAAAATTATAAAAATTGAAATACAAAAATTACAAGTCTTTTTTTATTAGGGGGGGTTTATCCACTAATTTTCTCCTCTCACAAGTCACAGCCGCAACTAAAGGTAGTTAAAAAAATATTTTAATTGGGGGCTCAGAGTAATTTATCCTGACTCGATTCTTCCCGTAATGGAGGAATCGAACCTGTCCTGTAAATACGAAATGAGTCGACGTACATTAACTCGTATAATATGTGCGTCGAATATGGATCGTCCTGTATTCATACGGTGTGACTCTAACGAGTCGCACACGGATCGAATTGGATCTCAAATAGCCATCCCTAATTGAACTTGAGCATGATGGCCTTCACGTGAGTTTTGAGTGCTACTTATGGGGCGGCAAAGAGAGGCCTGGCCAGAGGGTCACGTGAGGTTCTCCCCTGCCATTTACTGAATTGTCGTACTTAGATATATGGGTCCGTATATTATTTTCACTCACATGTATTTTCCTTCTCTTTGTAATTAATGTGTAGAAGAAATTAATTAATTAATCAATCTATTTCTCTTTTGTTGGCCATATATAATGTGTTTATTTGAAGCATTACGGTTGGGTGCTCGGCTATCTGTAATGTCTGATTATAACAAACAATAATTAATCTTATTAAAATAAAGTGTATGTAGAGTTCTATCTTAAAAGATTTCCATGTACAGTATATGTATTGAGTCCAATTATAATCAACCAATATTTGTCTATTTAGCATTATTATTCCCCAAAATTTCTAATTTGTTTCTCTGTAATTCATTTGTTATTATTGTTATTTTTATTGCTGTAGAGATTGCTAACTAGTTAGTATTCCCAAAATTCTATACCTCTGTTGTAGAACATCATCATTGAACCAGTACAAGTTTGACATTCATTCTTCAGTAGATATGGATGGCATTCACAAATCGTGTTTCATTCTCACCTGCTGCTGAAAGATTGGATCATTTCAGAGCCACCACTCTTTTTGTGCAATTTGGTGCTTCCAATTTCATCAACCATTTTAGAATGAATCAATCCCAAATGCACATATACCCCCCAAATCTCCCTTCCCAATTTAAACCTCTGTTCCCAGATCCTGCATTTTGTTTTCTTACTCCTGTTCTGTACTGTCACCTACTTATCCCCTTCCAGGACTCTGAGCAACAGGCACTCTCTCTTTCTCCCTTCAGTACATCTTTGGGTGGTCGAACCCTTCCAGCTGTAGAACCGTGGCATGCACTCTTGTCGACATTGGCCCCCCAATTGTAGGTTCTCCTGCTCCATGACGGGTCTTTTTCTCGATTTCAAACCTGTCGTGAGGGATAGAGAGCCCTGAGCAGAGTTATTGCGTTGTCTTTATCACTGCTTACTTGGGTACAGTGGAAACGAGTATCGTAAAATGAGTGTGATTGGCTTGTGTGCAGAATGTGGGGGCTGACGTGAACCAGAAACTGTTTCGTGGGTACCCGACCACTGCTGCCGTGAGGGAGGGGAAGGCCGATGTGCTGGTGGTGCTGCTGAAGGCCGGGGCGGCACAGCCAGCGTGCGAGGAGGCACTTCTTGAGGCCTGCTTTCATGGGAGGGCTAAGCTAGCTGAGGTTCTTATGGGATCTGATCTCATTAGGCCGCACATTGCTGTTCATGCTCTAGTCTGCGCTTGTTCTCGGGGGTTTGTTGATGTTGTCGTCACACTCATTAAGGTATTTAATCTCATTTTTAGAAATGTATGTAGTGAATACTTCTATCAATTTTTTTCGTTTGTGTATTATGAGAAAATGTCAGATGCCATGATCTCCTGATCAAAATACTTTATCTAGCCTTGCATGTGCAATTTTAATGTGGTGGATTTGATCACATTAATGTTCTTTAAAGAATGTGAACAGTTAAATATTTCCAAGACTAATTGAGAGAATGTTTTGTATATAATTTTTTTTTAATATATATATATTTTTTATGAAAATCACAAAGTTGAGGAACTTTTACTGAGTTAAAAGTAACTGAAGCTGAGCAATTGCCTTCAACATATATAGCAAGAAGTTAGAAGTAGAGGTTTATCTAATTAGCCAAGATTTTAACTAAATGTCATATTTGCAGGTTTAAGTCTTGTGATGTAAGTGAAGTTTACATCTGAAAATAAAAATTAGTAATTTTTCTAGAGAATATACATAGACAGTTAATTTACATGTGAGATCCCAATTGTTAAGAAGAATGTTACATGTGCATGGGTTTTTAAGTCTTACCTTTTTTAGTGGATCTTGAAGATCTTTTCTTAATTTAATACAACCCACTGCACAGTTAGAATCAAACGAAAGAAATCTGTCAGTGTGCTAGATGAACAAAAAATTTATTCCAAATAGAAATAATTAGCAAAAAATCTACATTTTCTAACCAATTTAGATTATGAACACAGTGTGGGGTTGATGCCAACGCAACAGACCGCGTATTGCTCCGGTCACTGAAGCCATCGCTGCACACCAATGTCGACTGCACCGCCCTCGTGGCTGCCATCGTCAGCAGGCAGGTGGCCGTTGTTAGACAGTTATTACAGGTACATTCCATTTACGAACTGTTTGATCAATGATCAATGAGTGGTTCTTGTACTTAAAAATTTCCTAATTTACCAAATTCAGGCTGGAGTTCGAAAGGACGTAAAGGTCAGCTTGGGCGCCTGGTCATGGGACACTGCCAGCGGCGAGGAGCTCCGAGTCGGAGCTGGGCTTGCCGAGCCCTACAGCCTCGCCTGGTGCGCTGTTGAGTACTTCGAGTCCACTGGAACGATACTCAGAATGATCCTCAACCACTACTCAGCCAATACACTTCACCTCGGCCGCAGCCTCCTCCATCACGCCATTCTCTGCTCCAATCCTCGCGCTGTCGGCGCTCTCCTAGCCTGCGGAGCTGATCTCGAGCTCCCGGTGAAGACCAGCCGGAGCAACGAGTTCAGACCGGTCCATATGGCTGCCCGTCTCGGACAATCTGCTGTTCTGCAGTGTTTGATCGATAAGGGATGCGACATAAATTCTAGAACGGAGGCCGGAGACACTGCTCTGATGTTTTGTGCTCGGTATAAGAGGGAAGATTGCGCGCGGGTTCTATTATCGAAAGGTGCAGATGTCGGCCTAGTAAATAATAATGGTGCCTCGGCTGCCCTGATTGCCGCAGAGAATCGGTGGGGCACTGGTTTCAGGCGAGCTGTTCTTGATGCGATTCGTTCTGGGGCAGTCCCCAAATCGTCCAATCGTACCATCTTCTCACCGATTATGTTTGTTGCTCGTGCTGGAGATGTTGCGGCACTGGAAGTGTTGCTAATGCCAGCGGATGTTGACATCGACGAGCAAGACGAGAACGGGGTCTCCGCTCTGATGGTCGCGGCAAGGGAAGGCCATGTCGATGCCTTCCGGCTACTAGTCTTTGCCGGAGCCAATGTGAAGCTAACCAACAACAATGGCGAGACTGCGATCAAGCTTTCTCAATCGAACAACAACAGCCAACTTTTTGAGCAGGTGATGTTGGAATTCACCCTGGAGAAGGGCAGTGCCGGGGGTTTCTACGCCCTGCACTGCGCTGCACGGCGTGGGGACCTGGCCGCAGTTCGTCTACTCACCAACAGAGGCCATGATGTCAATCTCCCTGATACTGATGGCTACACCCCGTTGATGTTAGCAGCGAGGGAAGGCCACGGCAAGCTCTGCGAGCTGCTCATCGCCTGTGGTGCGAAATGTGATGTCAAAACAGAGAGAGGGGAGACCGTGCTTTCGCTCGCGAGGAAGAATTTGATGTTTGGGAGCGAAGTAGAGAGCGTGATATTAGACGAGCTAGCCAAGCTTTTGGTGTCGGAAGGGGCGAGAGTGAGGAAGCACACGAAGCGAGGGAAGGGAACGCCGCATGGGAAGTCGCTGAGGATGGTGGCGGCCGCGGGGGTGTTGAGGTGGGGGAGTCGAGCCAGAGGAATGTGATGTGCAAGGAGGCGCATTTGGGAGGGAGCACTTCGTTTCAAAAGAACAGGAGGAGGAAAGGGGATGGTTTCGAGCCCGGGCTGTTTCGGGTGGTGACCTCGGAAGGGAAGGAGTTTCATTTCATTTGCGAGGGCGGGGAGGACGCGGCGGAGCTCTGGGTGAGGGGGATCAGGACGGTGACAAAGGCGGTCTTCGGCGGCTGAGGAGGAGGAAAGAGGAGAGAGAAACGGGGGCTTCAAGCTTCATGTCAATGTGAAGGTGAGAGTGGGAACAATGGTAGTGAGGACTTCAGATCGAAGTCTTAGAGTTGGCTTCTTCTTCTGATTTTTTGAAGGGTATATAGTTTGATAGGTGAGTTGAATGTAGAAAGTTCCTTTTGTTTTGCCTCTTTGAAATAGCCTCTTGTTAGCAAGTTATATGAGCTAAAAATGTGGTTATTGTAGTGGTCAAAATTTGATCTTCATCAGAATGATGACACGTGTCTCTGCTATCGAGAACTTTCCTTAAGAAATTCACAACTTTCAGAGTTCAACCCTGAGCCTCCACCGCATCTAATTTTTCAGAAGTGAGCCTTTGCTTCATCCAGCTTTTTCAAAGTCAGCCTCTGTCACATCTAACTTTTTCAAAGTCATCATTTGAGACTCTGTCTCGAAGACCTTTTCATTTCGGAGTTGCCTTTCACTACTCCAAGGTCTTTATCTTTCAAGGTGTTTCTCGTTCTGAAAGTCTTCGATCCCAAGTTAGATGCCTCGAACATCAGACCACCCATCCTCCCCACGTTCATAGCATGTAACGCCTCTTTTAGCGCCGGTTATGGACAGTGATATATTTTTCGGTATACAATCTTACCAGCTAGCGCCAACAATCACAACCGTTACCACATATCCAGCATATGAAGATCGAATAGTGACAACAACCCTGTAATTTCGCCTCCACGATCGGTATCCTTATCAGGCATACATATGATCCATCTCTTAGGAGGAGCGGATCGCTTCTTTAATTCTCAGAGCATACACACATACACTCACAGAGACACACCAGCAGTGTATCTGTGCTAGTCCTCTATCACCAACACACATGCAGTTTCCTTCTGTACGATCATTTCCTCCACCACACTAGCAGTTTCCCTCTGCTGGTACTCTCTACCATTCCACTTACTGATTCTAATACCCGATTTTCTTTCATGTACACTTTAACATTTCTCCTAACCGGAAAATTGTCTCTTCTTCTGTGTGCTTTGACAAGTAACATCCTCAAGGAGTGCCCAAACTTCGCTTTGTTGTGTGTCGATTCACGGTGAACCGATTTTTATTCACCACCAATTGGTACTTTCATTAAGATCTGAGTTCACATTAAATGTTTCCTAATTGACAGAAAAAAGAGAGTAAAAAGTAAAAAATTAAGATTAAGAGATTTCTCTATTTTCTCGCAATTAATCTGCTGTAGTAAGAGCTAAACGAGTTGATCTGTAGGGAGAGATGCGATGCAAACTTTTCAATACGTTCTCTCTGTGTAAAACTTGGAAAGAAAAAATGATGGTTATAAAAGAGTTGATTTAAATAAAAATAGGGATCATAGCCTACTAATCATCTATCACAACTAAGCACTAGTCTATTAAGAATAAATATAAAATTGAACGTATAAAGATTAACCCTAGAGTGCTGCTTCAAACTCAAGTAAGAAAAGAAAGATAGAAAGTAAACCCTAATTAAAGTACACTAAATAAAATTAAACATTAGTTTATCAAAGTCTCAAAGTATAGCATAAGAAAAATTATTTTAGACTTAACATTAAGTTATCAAAGTATCTAAGTATAAACCAAGAATAACCATTAAATAGTATACCCTAAAACTAGTTTAACTTAATTCATCACTTATCTTTAAGAATAATTAACTAGTCTTAGGGTTTGAAATAAGCATAAAGTTCAAGCAATTTAACTTATAAAACTAGTCTTTAGTTGGTGGAGAGATTAGCAAGTTACGAGAGAATTAGTTACTGATATTCATAGTGAAATTAAGCATGGTATTTAAAAATTGCATAAAAGAAATTAAACTACAATTGAAGAATACAAAAAAATAACAAAAAGAGATATGAAAGAAAATAAGAATTTTTATTGAATTTGTCATCAATCCAGTACAAAAGGCTTCTTCTCTTTACAAATCTTCTTCAACATAAAAAAATTAGAAAATACAATGAAAATTCGAAAAGGAAAGATGATCTTAAGAAAACCTTAAACTTGATTCTCTGAGATACCTCTCTTTGTTGGCCCAAAGGCCTTCCACCCTAGTTTTGATGATGATTAACTCATGTAGTTATGTTTACTAATAATCTTGTGTTGTTTAAGTTTCAGATCATTAACCAAGATATTAGTTGGTGATTAGCTTCAACAAGGAGTTTAGAAGCTTTTCATGATGATTCCAGGGCCAAAACTTCAAGATCATACTTTGCCTAGCCCATGGATGGAGTTTTGGAGCAAGTCAACTTGAAGATGAAGATCATCAAGAAGACTTAGATATCCATAGTTTAGTTTAGTGTGTTTTAGATCCATTTGTAAAGTTTAGTATAGTTGATATGCTCAAGTGCACTACACACAAAAGATTTATGTTTTGAATTTGGTTTTCATGAATAGTAGATCAAAACAAGTTTACTCTATTTCTATGTATATTAGATATATTCTAGATATACATACATGCTTTAATCTACTAGACAAACTTATTTTGACTATCCTATTCATGTATTGAAAAATCAAGTTTGATAAAAATACAAGTGTTAGTTTTGATAAAATTTGCAAGACTCAAAATGAATTGATATGATTGATATATGTCTTGAAATTTTTATCACAAGTTTGTGTTTCAATATAAAATGATAAAACAAGTTTTTGTGAATTTTTAGAAGTGTTAAAAGATTTTAGAAAAATATTTTGTAGTGTTCTAACCCAGATTTCTGTTCCAGGCTTCAATCAGTCGACTAAGTCACTGACCTAGTCGACTTGGGTGAAGTCGGTCGACCGGGCCGGTCGACCGACGTGCACAAATCTGTGCACGTTTGGCAGCTTTGGGACGGTCGACCGGGATGAGAGCAGTGCTCTCTGTTTGTTTGGGTCGACCGTGGTTGCCCAACTGTCACAATTCTGACCGTTGGCGGTCGACCGGGCCGGTCGACCGCTGCCTATCAGAGCTGCCAGCTCAGCTCTAACGGCTAGTTTTGTATTGGGGCTATATATACCCCATCTCTTCATAGTTTTTGAAGAAGTTTTTAAAAGCAAAAATTTCAGACCTTCTTAAGTGTTTTTAAAGAGTTTTCAAAAGTATTTGGGGCTTTAATCTTTCAATCTTTATTGTTTTAGGTTTTTGAAAAATCAAAGAAAACTAGGGTTTTGGGAGATTGTATTGATTTTCATTTTCTATCATTTACAAGAGATTTCCCTAGTAGTTTTTTTCTTTGTTGCTTGTTTCCAAAAACACCTTGTTTCCACACTTGAGCTATCTTCTATCCTAATCTATTAGGATCATTTGTTTTGTGGAAAAAGAGAAAAGAAAAGAGAGATTGTTTGTGGTTGAAAGAAACCACTTGTTGTACACCCTTATTCTTTGTGTATCCCTCTTAGGTAGAGGTGATCGGGTGATTGGTTTGCTCCCTCTAGTGAGAGGTGGAGTTTGGTTGTAAACCCTCTTCGGTAGAGGTGTTGGTTGTTTGAGAGAGGAGTTTGGTACTCCTAGAGTTGTAACAAATCCTCTTCGGTAGAGGTTCCCTCGGTGGGAGATAGTGGATTGGAAATCCTACACGGTGGTGTAGGCGGGGATGTAGAGCTAGGGGCTCGAACCTCGAAACATATCTGTGTGTTTGCGTTTGATCCAATATCTCTCAACTCTCTCTCTCTCATTTATTTGTGCAAAGCATCATACTTCATTCATATCATATTTGCTTGTGTTGAGCATAATTCATATTGTCATATCATATCTATTTGCTTGTGTTGTGCCTTGCATAATTCACATTGCTATATCTTGTATATGCTTGGTTGTTTGTGTGTGCCTCACTTGTACTTAATCAACAAGAGCTTCATATAGCACCTCAACCCATTCAAGGGGAATTAAGAGGAGTTAGTCCAGAGCCCTTCACGGGGAATTCGGCTACACTTGTTGATTGTATTAAGTTTGTGCAAGATTTGCATTAGCTTCCGCCTTTAGCGCACTTAGTTTTGCATTTAGTTCTAGATTACCACTTACACCTATTCACCCCCCTCTAGGTGTTTTTCAATTGGTATCAGAGCGAGTGCTCCTGATATTAGGCTTAACATCCTAGGAGTGAGATCCATTTGCTTGTTTGCACACTCATATAGTTTGCCATGGACTTCATGACCCCACCTAGCTTTGACCCTTCCAACATTGTTGTTTGGAAGTATAGAATGTCCATGTACCTAAAGACCCTAGGTTTGCATGTCTTTCTTGCGGCCACCAAGAAATGCTATCTTAGAGATCGCAATCATATAGGGGCCAATGCATAAGCCCTTGAGGCCATTAGAAGCACATTATCTAAAGATTATCTTTTACGTGTTTATAACATTGATTCCGCCTTTGCAGTGTGGAATTTATTGACAACAACCACCACCTCTGAGCTTCTATTGCCAAATCAACCGGAGGAATCTAGTGGAGAATCCGATTCACAATGCTTCATGGTCCAAGGGAATGACTCCCTTGAGGTACATTCGGAACCCCACTTAGATAATGATGATTGTGTTAGTTCTTCAAATGATTTTGTTGATCCCCATGCTTTGAATGAAGAACTATCCATTGTGTGTGAAAAACTAATAGAAAAATATAAAGTTTGAAAAAGAAAAGTCTAGAAATTGAAAAAGAAAATAAGAGTTTGCATGCTAGACTTAACAATGTTTTGCAAGAGAAGGTTGAGGTCTATAATGAAAGGGATTCATTGAGATCTCAATTAGAACTTGCACTTAAAGAAAATGAGTTTTTGAAAAACAATAATGATTGTGAAAATATTTTGAAGAAAAATGAAGACTTATCTTCAAAAATTGATTTTGTTTTAAAGAGAATGTTGCTTTGAAAAACAAAATTATTTCTATTTCAAATGATTTAAATGTTTGTTTAGAGAAAAATATTGTGTTGCAAAATAAGATGGATGCACATGTTTGCCATGCTAGGGTAGTACACACACTTCACCTATGCATGCCACACTCTCTTCTAAGATTAATGATGATATTTGTTTGCTTAAGAAGAAGGTTGATTGTTTGGGCTCCACTATGAGCCAATGTGCCATGAATCACTCACGGTGGAAACCTTGGTTCGAAAGAAACAAGTTCCATCCTTTATGCATGCACACCCATCACGGCATACACATGCTCCTCACGGACACCATCACACGTATGCTCATGTGTACACTTGTACACATTGTGGACGTAAGGCTACCTTGCTAAATTTTGTTATGATAGATTACATACTTCTAATTTAGCAAAGAATTTTGTTTGGGTTAGAAATGAGACTAACCCCCATGGACCCAAAAGAGTATGGGTACCAAAGACCACCCCTCCTATTATTTGATGTAGGTGTGGGCTCTCACATGACGTGAGAGTGATGACAGCTTGGAGTGGATGCGTTCCGTACTTAAAGGATATCAATTGGATGCATCACTTTCAAGGGAAGATTGGGGAGAGGACCACCATGTTTTGGAGATAAGGAGAGTTGCTTCTTCGGTTTGGTAACAATCCTTTACTCCCATTTATTATTTACATGCTTTCATAATTAAAATTTTTAGCATGTTTTGATGTTTTATAGCATGTTTCATTGTCTATGGATTAGTATGTAAATACCATGTTTATTAGATCCTTGACATACATGTATAGTATTTGAGACACACTGCTTATATGAACCCATACTTAGTGTTCTCACTTTTGTTTAAGCTATAATGTACATCATGAATCTAATACATGTGAATTTCATAGTAATCATGTTTTAGTTTTATCATGATGATTTTTATATTGTGTTTTGATGCTTCGTCTTAAGATTACTTGTTTAGATGTTAGTTTTCATTAAGACTAGGATTTATACTTGTGCATATAGTGGGCCACAAATAAATCTATATATGTTTGGCTTGATTGCTTATTTGAACCCATTAGATGTGCTAGTATAGTCTAGTTTTGATGATTCATACATTTCAAACTTGTATTCCATTTTTGGATTTGTTTTATGAGTTTTCACTTCATGTATATGTTCGTATTGCCAAACTTTAAGTTATACATGTATACTCTTGAGTCATTTGCCTTTCATGCAAATCTATATATGGACTCAATTGTGTTTAGGGATATGTATGCATACTATTGTGTTGACAATTCATACATATACCTTGAAATGAAATTCGTTTTGGTGAAGATTTAGTTTTTTTGTGTTTAATTGTTTAACTTCATGTATATGTCTATCTTGTCCAAACTATTAGATATACATGTTTATCCTTTTGAGCCACGTGCCTTAATGCATATTTTGTGGACTCGTTGTGTTTGGATATGTATGTATACTTTAGTTTGTATTAGACATACATATACCTTGAAGATTAATAAGTTTTAGTGATTTTCGTGTTTTCAATGTTTAAGGAATAATTGAGCTTAATTGTATATTTTCACGATCATGTTCTTCACATTATATTTATACACTCATATTTATATTTTGCTCATGTTTTGTATTCATGAGTCATATTTATGCCTAATTGAATTAGAGTGTTGATTATCATGTGGATTTCATGTTTTATGAAAATTATTTTTAGTATATTCCTTGCTTGAAAGATTTCGTACTAGTTAAAAGATTTTCCATTTAACTAGTTCGTATTCTTCATATGGTAGAGATTTTCAAACATCCATTATTTTTCAAATCTATTTTTGAAAACCCCTACCCTTTAACGGGAGGTTGGATGGGAGTCCATGCCCTGTATGTTTATATTGAAAATCATCTTAACTTGTGCATGAGATGGGTGGATTAGTAATATAATGTATACACTTGAACTTATTGTTATGTCAATTGGTATCATTGAACTCCTTCAATTGGTATCAATTTGATTCTTTTGTATACTCATATGTGTTTGTGTATGTATACTTTCAATTGGTATCATCTATTGGTGATTGGTACTCATTCTATTTCATACACATATACTTGTTTATTTGTGCTACTATATTCCTATATCTTTAGCACAAATTTTGTTTATGCTAGCGCTTCACTTATTTCAATTGATTTAGTTTTCAATTGGTATCTTATTTCAAGCCTATGCATAGTTTTTGTTGGTATTTCATAAAGGGGGAGAAAATTCGATTTTCATTTTCAATTGGTATTTAGTTTTCCATTCCCTTACTTTATGATAAAAAAAATATAGTCATTTCAATTGTTTATATGACTTAAAAAGGGAAAATTACTATTTTTTGATATCAAGATGCCTTGTGTTTTATATTGGTATCTAAAAATTTTTGTTTAAAGAAAAATTATAAAAGTTTTGATTTGTATTGATTATATGCAAGGAGAGCTTAACATCTCTTCTACATATAGATTCATGATGAGTGTATCTTGTATTGAAGAGCTTAACATCTCTTCTTTATGTGGTACACGTGTGTAGGGGGAGCTTCACATCTCCTCTTATGCATTACATAATGTGTGTTATGTGAATTAGGGCTTAACATCCCTCCTTCATGTAATGCATATGTGTAGGGAAGCTAACTTAACGTCTTCCTCTTCATGAATGTATATAGCATATAACATTTGTTGATCTTTGTTTATTTTCTATTGGTATCAAGATGCTTCATTGACATATTTTTCTATTGATATCATGTTGTTTAAAGTCACCCCTTATTGACTTTGTTTTTGTTTTTAGACAAAAAGGGGGAGAACATTATTTTGTTGTTTTGTTTGACTTAAAAGGGGAGAAAGATTCTTACCCCTCATTATTATTTATTGTTTTGATTGTTTACCCCTTTTTTGATGATTGACAAAAAGGGGGAGAATAATTTGTGGTTTATATATGCATACTTACGTTTTTGCATATATTAAGTTTTATTGGTAAGTTTTATTGGTATCTAGAGCATCTAGTGTTCTTGTTAATGTTTTATTAATTTAATTGGTAACTAGAGCTTCTAGAATATGTTTTATGCATGTTGATGCATACATGTTTATATGCATACTTGTGTTCAGTTTTCTCATGCTTAACAAATAAACAATAGATATGCATATATTTGATATGTTTTATCTCCATACATTTGCATACATATGAGCTTCATTGTCATATATTTTTATTTATTTGTTTATGCATGAGTTAAGGGGGAGCTTCTTTGAAGCTTAACTTTAATCCATGCATATATAACTTCATGAGTTTTGTCATCATCAAAAAGGGGGAGAGTTGACCCAAAGGCCTTCCACCCTAGTTTTGATGATGATTAACTCATGTAGTTATGTTTACTAATAATCTTGTGTTGTTTAAGTTTCAGATCATTAACCAAGATATTAGTTGGTGATTAGCTTCAACAAGGAGTTAGACGCTTTTCATGATGATTCCAGGGCCAAAACTTCAAGATCATACTTTGCCTAGCCCATGGATGGAGTTTTGGAGCAAGTCAACTTGAAGATGAAGATCATCAAGAAGACTTAGGTATCCATAGTTTAGTTTAGTTGTTTTAGATCCATTTGTAAAGTTTAGTATAGTTGATATGCTCAAGTGTACTACACACAAAAGATTTATGTTTTGGATTTGGTTTTCATGAATAGTAGATCAAAACAAGTTTACTTTATTTCTATGTATATTAGATATGTTCTAGATATACATACATGCTTTAATCTTGCTAGACAAACTTATTTTGACTATCCAATTCATGTATTGAAAAATCAAGTTTGATAAAAATACAAGTGTTAGTTTTGATAAAATTTGCAAGACTCAAAATGAATTGATATGATTGATATATGTCTTGAAATTTTATCACAAGTTTGTGTTTCAATATAAAATGATAAAACAAGTTTTTGTGGATTTTTAGAAGTGTTAAAAGATTTTTAGAAAAATATTTTACAGTGTTTTCTGACCCAGATTTCTGTTCCAAGCTTCAATCAGTCGACTAAGTCACTGACCTAGTCGACTTGGGTGAAGTCGGTCGACCGGGCCGGTCGACCGACGTGCACAAATCTGTGCACGTTTGGCAGCTTTGGGACGGTCGACCGAGATGGTCGACCGGATGAGAGAGCAGTGCTCTCTGTTTGTTTGGGTCGACCGTGGTTGCCCAATGGTCACAATTCTGACCGTTGGCGGTCGACCGGGCCGTCGACCGCTGCCTATCAGAGCTGCCAGCTCAGCTCTAACGGCTAGTTTTGTATTGGGGCTATATATACCCCATCTCTTCATAGTTTTTGAAGAAGTTTTTAAGAGCAAAAATTCCAGACCTTCTTAAGTGTTTTTAAAGAGTTTTCAAAAGTATTTGGGGCTTTAATCTTTCAATCTTTATTGTTTTGGGTTTTTGAAAAATCAAAGAAAACTAGGGTTTTGGGAGATTGTATTGATTTTCATTTTCTATCATTTACAAGAGATTTCCCTAGTAGTTTTTTCTTTGTTGCTTGTTTCCAAAAACACCTTGTGTTCCACACTTGAGCTATCTTCTATCCTAATCTATTAGGATCATTTGTTTTGTGGAAAAAGAGAAAGAAAAGAGAGATTGTTTGTGGTTGAAAGAAACCACTTGTTGTACACCCTTATTCTTTGTGTATCCCTCTTAGGTAGAGGTGATCGGGTGATTGGTTTGCTCCCTCTAGTGAGAGGTGGAGTTTGGTTGTAAAACCCTCTTCGGTAGAGGTGTTGGTTGTTTGAGAGAGGAGTTTGGTACTCCTAGAGTTGTAACAAATCCTCTTCGGTAGAGGTTCCCTCGGTGGGAGATAGTGGATTGGAAATCCTACACGGTGGTGTAGGCGGGGATGTAGAGCTAGGGGCTCGAACCTCGAAACATATCCGTGTGTTTGCGTTTGATCCAATATCTCTCAACTCTCTCTCTCATTTATTTGTGCAAAGCATCATACTTAATTCATATCATATTTGCTTGTGTTGAGCATAATTCATATTGTCATATCATATCTATTTGCTTGTGTTGTGCCTTGCATAATTCACATTGCTATATCTTGTATATGCTTGGTTGTTTGTGTGTGCCTCACTTGTACTTAATCAACAAGAGCTTCATATAGCACCTCAACCCATTCAAGGGGAATCAAGAGGAGTTAGTCCAGAGCCCTTCACGGGGAATTCGACTACACTTGTTGATTGTATTAAGTTTGTGCAAGATTTGCATTAGCTTCCGCCTTTAGCGCACTTAGTTTTGCATTTAGTTCTAGATTAGCACTTACACCTATTCACCCCCTCCTAGGTGTTTTTCACTCTTATGTTGCTCTTCAGGGGTATTCATAGGGATTTCAGTAGTAGAGTCCTAGTAGATTACTCCCCCAAACCTCCACGCACGCGGTTACAAGAATGCAGCATTTCCGCGTTAATAAAGGAGGAGGCGTAGCCTTTTTATGAAGTCTGGGTTTGCACTTTGGCGCGTGACTTCATCTCGTCCATCCATCTGAAGATCTAAACTTAGAATCCTCATTTGAATTCTGAAATTAAAATAACCTTATTTTCTAGATAGCTTAGGAAATAAGTTATCTATAAATCTGAATTTTAAACTTGAATTCTCTCTTTTATCTTTGACTTGGGGATCAAGCAACTTAATTTAAATGACTTCTCTTTTATCTCTAATTTAGAATAGGATAATTTCTGAATTAGCTTGGGCTTGATGGGCTCTTGAGTTTCTCTTTAACTTGTGGGCTTGTTTTGGGCTCTTTTTTTTCTTTTTTAATTATAGAGACTTGCACATTACTAAACAATAAAATGATTAAGTAGCAGTTATAGACTCTAAAAATCACTGGTGGTCAAGTCATCAGAAAGTAGAGTCCAAACTCCAGACGCAAGGCAGCATAGCCGCTAGCTCAGCACTAAGACACGAAGGTTGAAACCCGCGTCTTAATGTTACTATAATAACCAAGACGCATAGCTCGAAAGCCGCGTCTCAGTACACTGTAGTACCAGGACGCAAGGGTTGAAACCCGCGTCTCTACACTCACTGCAATGGCCAAGACGCAGAGCTTGAAACTTGCGCCTCAGGCATCCATGCAATACCCAGACGCAGAGATCGAAGCCCGCGTTTCACATGAAGCTTAATGCAGAACTTGAAGTTCGCGTTTCTCAAGCGTTACTTCAATGACAAAACGCGAGGCTTGAAGCCCGCATTTCAATTATAGAGGAACCCTGCGTCTCTGCTATAACTGCCCTCATTACTGGGTCAATTACTGCCCACGTAATGAGAGAGTTAACCCCAATTATGGAGTATTTTTAGGGGACAATTTTACCTCTGAAACCCCTATAAATAGCTCAGTGTGCTGTGGTAACGGGGTCGAAAGTTTTTGTCAGAAGAACTTTGGTTGTAAGTCTTAGAAAGACCAGAATCTCCAGCTGAGAAATACAAAAGAGTAAAATTCTTCTAACAACTTGCTGAGTTCAAGTTTGTTCTTGTCTAAAGTCTCTTTGAGATTTTTGTTGGGCAGAAGCTGTGTTACTTCATCCACCGTCCAAAGAGAAGATTCCCAAAAGATTGTGACGTTCACCTGGTCAACGAAAAACAAGATTCACTTTCCATCGCTACATCAAGAACTTAGCACTAAATAAAGAAAGATTTGAGCTTGAATATCTTCCTCTCTTATAATCAGATTATTGATCCGTTGTAACTTTCTTTACAATCAAATATAGAATTTACACGCCCTCAATTTTTCCCACCAAATAAGAGATGGCGACTCCGCTGGGGACAACTTTCTCTACTGATGAGCAAGTTATGGCGCAAGGTGACGTTACTTGCATCGAAAAGGTGGTCGAATCGTTTGTCGTGGAATTCGACCAGGTAAAGTATAAAGAGTTCCCTCAATTTTTCCCACCAAACAGAGAAGAAATTAGTTAGAAAAAAAGCTGAACCATTCCCTCACCGGTAACGACACCAAAATTTTAATTGAAAGCGAAAAAGGAAGTAAAAAGTATAAGTTAAGTTTAAGAAATTCTTTGTTTTCGCATAATTAATTTGTTATAGTAAGAGCTAAATGGGTCGATCCACAGGGAGAGATGCGATGCAAACATTTTGATAGATTCTCTCTGTGTAAAACTTGAAAAGAAAAGATGATAGTTATAAAAGAGTTAATTTAAATAGAAATAGGGATCATAGCCCAGTAATCGTCTACCACAACTAAGCACTAGTCTATTAAGAATAAATATCATGTTGAACTTATTAAGATTTAACTCTAGAGTGTTGCTTCAAACTTAAGTAAGAAAAGTAAGATAGAAAGTAAACCCTAATTAAAGTATACTAAATAAAATTAAATATTAGTTTATCAAAGTCTCAAAAATAGCATAAGAAAAGTTGTTTTAGACTTAACATTAAGCTATCAAAGTATCTAAGTATAAAAACAAGAATAACAATTAAATAGTATACCCTAAGGCTAGTTTAACTAATTCATCATTAATTTTCAAGAATTATTAACTGATCATAGGGTTCAAATAGGCATAGAGTTCAATCAATTTATCTTATAAAATTATGCTTTAGTTGGTGGAGAGATTAGCAAGCTATGAGAGAATTAGTTACTCATATTAATGTGTTGGCCCAAAGGCCATTAGCCCGACATTTTGATGATAACAAACCATATATAGTTATGTTTTAACAATTTTGTCTAAATGAGTTTCAGGTTAAAAATCATAGTTAGTTGACGGCTCCAACACAAGACTCACACTTTTGGAAGCCGCAAAGATTGGATCCCAGAGCCCAGCACATAGACAAGCTCCAGGATCAAACAAGATTGAAGACAATTCAAAATTTGTATTTTCTTTTATAGTTAGGATTTTTAGTTCATTTTGTCAAAACCTAGATGATAGAGGTAGATTACTTGGGATTGTCACACACACACTTTTCATATTGCTTCATGCCTACAAACCAATTTTCATATCAAGATTTCTAACCTAGCTTTGGAAAATCATAGTTTGGAAAAATCATTTAGGAAAAACAAGTTTTTGGAAAAACAGTTTTGTTTGGAAAAAGGATTTTTGTCAAAATAGTTCAAGTCTTTTTGGTGTTGATCTATGATCACACCCTGATTTTTACAAGTCCTAGAACTCTATTTTGTAGTCCCCTATCCAAAGAATTTTTACCAAAATTTACCATCTTCAAAAAGCCTTTGGGAAAAACAGTTTTAGCCTTGTCCGGTCGAGCGGCCCAGTCGACCGACATGCACCGCTGTGCATGTGTGCACATCGGTCGACCGACCGGTCGACGGGGAGCAATGTCAGTGCTCTCTGTTTTTCCCCGGTCGACCGTACCGGTCGATCGACAGAGAGACTTACTCTCTGGTTGGGACTTCGGTCGATCGCTTCGGTCGACCGGCTTCTCAACGGTCGGAAATCCGACCGTTGACGGTCGACCGACCGGTCGACCGACAACAGTCAGATTTTCTGACAGACTCCCAACAGCTATATTTTCTGACTCAATTTTTGTTGGGTTTCTCCCAACGACTCTTTTGACCCTTGTA
The DNA here is from genome assembly GCA_038442645.1 of Agave tequilana. NCBI lineage: Eukaryota > Viridiplantae > Streptophyta > Magnoliopsida > Asparagales > Asparagaceae > Agave > Agave tequilana. The sequence continues at coordinate 173,831 of JAVJIF010032556.1, forward strand.
AGCCAGTTTTCATCCCCTATAATTAGAGGGAGTATTCTACAACTAAAGGTACAAGATTTACAAGTTAAAATTCAAGTTTTCAAAAGTTTAGCCTTTAGCAAAAGATTTTTCATTGAGCCAAAAATTTCAATCCTTTTAGCTTGAAGCATTCCTCTACTTCTCTCTAGTTTTTGTGCACTACACAATCCCAAAGATATCATCTCCTCATCTTGTTGTAGGGTTGTGCAAGTGAGCCTTTTGTTTGTGATCGAGTGTTTGATCACCATTCTTCATTGTGAGAAGTTGTAGAGGCATCGGCCTCAAACGAGCAAGTGTTGCTCCAAAGTTGGTGTTGCGGCACCGCGAGAGATAGGACAAGTGTGTCCTTGTATTGACGATCCGGTGGATCACCAATAGTGAAAATCCTTCATCGTGTTGAAGGCGGGGACGTAGAGCGTGGATCGAACCTCGGAAAAATATCTTCGTGTTTGCGATTGTCCACTTTTCTCTAAACTCTATCTCTCCATTACTTGCTTTATTATTTGTCTAATATCTTGCAAGTCTTTAATTGTTGCTTATTGTTTAAATAGTTTTTAAATCCGCATTATTTGTCATTTAGTATAGCCATCACCTATTCACCCCCCTTTAGGTGATTTCAATTAGTATCAGAGCCTAACCCTAACTTTTGGTTTAACCACCTTAGGGAGATCCTCATATTTGGCTATATCTATTTGTTGCATTTTGTATTTGTTGTGCATCTTATACTTGTAATCATGGCATCTGTTGATTTTTCTAGCATCAAGTTCCTACCTAAGTTTGATGGCTTGAACTTCCCCATTTGGAAGGTCAAGATGAACCTTTTCCTTAAATCCCTAGGAGTTAGAGTTGCGAGAGCCATCATCAAAGAATTTATTGAACCCCTCACCGATGAGAGATCATGGTCCGAAGATACCACTAAGGACTATGAGGCCAATGCTAGAGCCCAATATGCATTAACCCAAGCTCTAAATGAAGATGACCTCTCACGCATCATAAATTGTAAATCGGCATTTGAAGTTTGGAATGTTCTCATTGTAAATCATGAGAGAACGTCTCAAGTCAAGAGATCCAAAATTGACTTGCTTCGTCTCAATATGAGAATTTTTATATGCTTGAAAATGAATGCATTGATGATATGCTCACCCGTTCACCAAAATCACTAATGCTTTATCTTCTTTAGGTGATACCATCGATAATGACCAAAAGATTCGGAAGGTCATTAGAGCTCTTCCCAAATCTTGGAAGTCAAGGCAACCACCCTCAAGGAGCTCAATGATAGGGAGAAGATGGACTTCTCCGGCTTCATCGGCAATCTCAAAACCCATGAGATGGAGATGAAAGTTAGAGAAGAAAGGAGGCACCAAAGAAGAAAGCCCTTGCTTTCAATGCCGTTCCATCCACCCATGATGAGGAAGATTCATCGGAGGAGTACGATGAAGACTTTGCCATGCTCATAAGGAAGGTGGGCAAAATGTTCTACAAGAAAGGTGGGCAAAGCAACTTCCGAAGAGGGAAACCTCAAGGGAGATTTGAAAGAAAGAGAGAGGAACCGGGTCCTTGCTATCATTGCATGAAGATGGAACCTTATAGCCGAGTGCCCCTCTCTACAAGCTACTACCTCCAAGAACGGGCCAAAGAAGAAGAAGGCAATGGTGGCTACATGGGATGACACGGAGTCAGAATCCGAAGAGGAGATCGATGCCGCACACATGTGCTTCATGGCACAAGGTGAGGATGCTACCAAGGTATATCTAGAAAACTCTCTAGATGATGATGATTTAACTATGGATGAGCTTGCACATTTTTTGAGGAATTACAAAGTAGATATGAAATTTCTCAAGCTCAAAATAAGAAATTGAAAAAGGAAAACGATTACTTAAAAAGTAAATTTGAACATGTTTTACAAGAGAAAAATGTTTTAGAAAATTCTTTTGAAAAGATGAAAACGGATTTTGAAAATTATAAAATAGCTTGTAAAGGAAAAAGTCCTATTTCTATTTGCAACAAAAATGAATTTTTAGAGATCCAAAAATGTGTTGAAGTTTTGGACTCAACTTAAAGAAGTATGCTTTTGATATATCTAAACTTACATCTAGATTTCCCAAAGGAATATCCCAAGGGAAACACACTCATCATTCTCATACTTCAAAAGCACACAAGCATGCACACACACACACACACAATCATGCATTTATGTATAGTAGTGGTAGAATTTACACTTGCACTCATTGTGGCCGCAAAGGCCATTTAGAAAAATATGTTATGCTAAGCTAAACATATAAATAAAAATATTTGGGTTCGACAAGATACTAACCCTATAGGACCCAAAAAGATTTGGGTACCAAAAGACACACCGAAAATAATTGATGCAGGTGGGTCATCATCCTCTAAGACTTAGGGGAGATGGTGCCCGGTGGTGGATGCATCAACGCTCAACGAACACATCGTCGCTTGCATCACTATCTTAGAGGCACCCATTTTTGGAGAATGCCTTGGTTTGTAATTTCTCCACATAAATTTTTTCATACATAGGATTGCTAGTTTACTTTGTGTTATTGTGATATGTGTTATTGTAGTCTAGCATTTCTATTTTGTTTATATCTATGCCATATTTAAGATTATAGTCTTGTTTGTATGCCACATGATTTTTGTTCACATGTTTAGATTTTGTTAAATGATTTATATGCATTTTGTCAAAATAAAGATTTATTTAAAACAATTTATTTAGAGCAAATAATTAGAGATGGCAATTGCGCGCCTCAACTCTTATCTAGAGGAATAACGAGGAGAAGTTCAGAACCCTTAACAGGGTATTCGGCTTCAACATCTCTTATTTAATTGCTTTATAGATAAATGAGAATATATATTTAATTAACAAATAAAATAAATATTTTTTATGTTTTCATACTAAGAATGATTTAAAAGTATTTTAACATCCTTTTGTAAGATATACATGTTTGTTGTATTAAAGAAAACAAAAAATTATTACAAATTTTTTTTTCTCACTCTGGCTTGCTCTGTGCTTTTTGGGCAAGACCGGTCGACCGGCCCGGTCGACCGATCTGGCCTGGCATAGGCACGGTCGACCAGAGCGGCCGACCGTTCTGGCCTGATATAAAATTTTTATTTTATTCCCGTAGCCGGTCGACCGAGCGGTCGGCCGACTGAAAGAGACTTGCTCTCTGTTTACGCCGGTCACTGGCCCGTCGACCGGGCGACGGGAACCCAGTTTTTCAACCCGATCTATTAAAGCCCCAACTCTTTTTCTTTCATTTCCACCGCCTCCTTTCCTTTTCTTTCCTCTCTTCAAAACCCTAACACCCTCTAATCCCTCTCCCACTCTTCTAAACTCAAATCCCTTCATAAAATCCCTAAAATTTGCAGTCTCAGGCTTGGATCTACACTCTATTAAGGATTTTACGGTTGTTCTCCTTCTTATTCAAGGTAAAAATTCTCCTTTCTAGATCTTGCAATTTCTCTTGATTTATTCTCACTTCCTTTCCTTAGATCTAGCTCCAAATCTTGTTTATCACTTCATCATGTCGAAGAGGACACGTTCTGAGAGAGGTAAAGCTGCTCAAGCCTCTTAACACTCATCCCTCTTTGTGTCTTCTCAAGCTTCCTATAGACACATTCTTATCTCTACTAGGTCTATTAGCTCTGGCGAAGTGTGGTTATAAATGACTTTGAACACCTTAATTTAGCCCCCATTTTAAGAGCTAATTCTCTTGAAAATTTTCTTTCAATTAGGGAACCAGTTTATACCTCACTTGTTCATTATTTCTACTCTAATCTCTCATTTGAGTCCAATCAAATTCGATCTAGAGTTATGGGGAAAGATATAGACATCTCTCTCCAAGAATTTGCTCATCATCTCATCTCTCCTGTGAGGGTGAAGATATTTACAACCTAGATCTTCATGACTTTGTTTATCCGAACGGTGAGTCTACCCTCACCGCTTCCATGTTGCTCCATGGCGATGACAATCCTGGCTTGGTTAGGAATGAGGAAGTAAGACACTACACTCTTATTGCTCAAGTCTTAGCCAAAATAGTTTTCTATAACCTCCTTCCAAAATCGGGAGAGTACAGTCACGCCCAGGGATCTGCTCCATTGCTCATCTATTGCCTTCTGCGAGGCGTTAGAGTCAATATCCCCAAGCTTATCATTAGCATTATGACCTCAGACCATCTTCTTGTCCCTACTCGGCATTTACCTTTTGGGATGGTCATCACTTATCTGTTAAAACAACTCAATTTTAACCTCTCCAATGAACAATCTGTAGAACCTTCTGTTGATCTGAACAGCACCCTTCTCAAGAGGATGCGTCCCAGGGAGCACCCTCCTGCTCCTCCGCCGCCTCCTTTTCATCTGCTGTTCCTATGCCTGGCTCTTCTTCTGGCTCGTCTGCTCCTCCGATCCCTATGCTGCTTTCCACTCAGATTCGGGAGCATATCTCTGCTGAGCTGACTGCTCATCATCAGCAGATTTCTGAGGAGATGTCCACGCATTACCAGAATTTGGAGAACGACATGAGCTACATCTGTGATTCCATCCGCTACATGGAGTCACGTCTTGACGGTATTTACTTGAGGCATGAGTGGTCTGCCCCAGTCCCATCTGCTCATGCTCGGCCTCTTCCTACCGTAGGCCCTCCTTTTCCTGTCAGGACTCGTGCTTCTTCACTAGAGCCTGCAGCTGACCAGGATTCTGATCATGAGGACGAGTGACCCCTTTTGATGATGTCAAAAAGGGGGAGAGTTATTTGGAGTTATCTGGGCTATGCTATTTTGCTTTATGTTTTTATTTTGGGTTGTAGTTGATCTTTTATGTATTTTGTTTTGGACATGTAGTGTGGACATGTATTATGTTTTATGTCATGTATGAACATGTGTTTATCTATGACAGTTATGTTATGTTTTATTTGTGGCATATGTGCTGTGATTGTTGTGCTCATTATGTTTTATGTTTTTATTTCCTCACTCACTATTTTGGAGGATGGAGGAATTATTGGTTGGATGGAGGTAACCATGTATGCATACACCTATAATTCTGTATTTTTGTTATGCATGGATGGTTGGCATGTGTATCATTTATATATCCTATATGCCTGTGTTTTGCATATGTATCTCTTTTTGTGATCATCTTATATATGCATGTGTTAAGGGGGAGCTTCACTTGAAGTCTCCACTCAAAATATTTGTGATAACTCTATATATTTTGTCATCATCAAAAATGGGGAGATTGTTGGCCCAAAAGCCATTAGCCCGACATTTTGATGATAACAAACCATATATAATTAAGTTTTAACAATTTTGTCTAAATGAGTTTCAGGTTAAAAATCATAGTTTGGTTGACGGCTCCAACACAAGACTCACACTTTTAGAAACCGCAAGATTTGGATCCCAGAGCCCAGCACATAGACAAGCTCCAGGATCAAACAAGATTGAAGACAATTCAAAATTTGTATTTTCTTTTATAGTTAGGATTTTTAGTTCATTTTGTCAAAACCTAGATGATAGAGGTAGATTACTTAGGATTGTCACACACACACTTTTCATATGCTTCATGCCTACAAACCAATTTTCATATCAAGATTTCTAACCTAGCTTTGGAAAATCATAGTTTGGAAAAATCATTTAGGAAAAACAAGTTTTGGAAAAACAGTTTTGTTTGGAAAAAGGATTTTTGTCAAAATATAGTTCAAGTCTTTCTGGTGTTGATCTATGATCACACCCTGATTTTTACAAGTCCTAGAACTCTATTTTGTAGTCCCCTATCCAAAGAATTTTTATCAAAATTTACCATCTTCAAAAGCCTTTGGGAAAAATAGTTTTAGCCTTGTCCGGTCGACCGGCCCAGTCAACCGACATGCACCGCTGTGCATGTGTGCACATTGGTCGACCGACCGGTCGACCGGGAGCAATGTCAGTGCTCTCTGTTTTTCCCCGGTCGACCGTACCGGTCGACCGACAGAGAGACTTGCTCTCTGGTTGGGACTTCGGTCGACTCGGCTTCTAACAGTCAGAAATCCGACCGTTGACGGTCGACCGACCGGTCGACCGACAGCAGTCAGATTTTCTGACAGACTCCAACAGCTATATTTTCTGACTCAATTTTGTTGGGTTTCTCCCAAACGACTCTTTTGACCTTGTAAGCCAGTTTTCATCCCCTATAAATATAGGAAGTATTCTACAACTAAAGGTACAAGATTTACAAGTTAAAATTCAAGTTTTTCAAAAGTTTAGCCTTTAGCAAAAGATTTTCCATTGAGCCAAAAACTTCAATCCTTTTAGCTTGAAGCATTCCTCTACTTCTCTCTAGTTTTTGTGCACTACACAATCCCAAAGATATCATCTCCTCATTCTTGTTGTAGGGTTGTGCAAGTGAGCCTTTGTTTGTGATCGAGTGTTTGATCACCATTCTTCATTGTGAGAAGTTGTAGAGGCATCGGCCTCAAGCGAGCAAGTGTTGCTCCAAAGTTGGTGTTGCGGCACCGCGAGAGATAGGACAAGTGTGTCCTTGTATTGACGATCCGGTGTGATCACCAGTAGTGAAAATCCTTCATCGTGTTGAAGGCGGGGACGTAGAGCGTGGCTCGAACCTCGAAAAAATATCTTCGTGTTTGCGATTGTCCACTTTTCTCTAAACTCTATCTCTCCATTACTTGCTTTATTATTTGTCAAATATCTTGCAAGTCTTTAATTGTTTGCTTATTGTTTAAATAGTTTTTAAATCCTCATTATTTGTCATTTAGTATAGCCATCACCTATTCACCCCCCTCTAGGTGATTTCATAATGTAGGATCTATATTCAAGCAACACAAACACTAGAGGGGGGGTGAATAATGTTTATAAATTTAAATAAAACTACTTGCAGGAAATAATAATTCACAAGATAAAACTCAGGAAAATGCAAATGCAAAGACAAGAGATTTATTCTGGTTCAGTCCTTGTGACCTACGTCCAATTCCTAAGTAATCCGCTTGAGATTTTTCTTTCCTAATTGGATACACCCAAAAACAATACTTTGTACACCACTGACAAAACACCCTTTGCTAAATGTGTACAACTCCTCTTACAACCAAGAAGACAAACACCTTGTACAACTTCTCTTCTACACCAAGAAGACGCCCTTGTACAATGCTCCTCTTTGAATGATTATAATTGATATAAGCCTTGAATCTGTATGTGATTGTGGACAAGGTCTCTTATAGGTGAACTTTAGAAATCTTCACAATAGAGTAAGAATGGTGGAAGAAACAGAAAGTGGAAGCAAGTTTTCAGAAAGACAGAATTTTGAACAGAATTTTTGGGCAGAAAACATGAGTTTGAATTAGTGAATTGATCCTAGGACAATATCCCTATTTATAGCTGAAATCTATAGTCAGTTAGGAAAGTTATCAATTCAAATTTGAAATTTAAAACGTTAGATAAACACCAGAAATCACCAACTACACAATAGTTAGAAACTGCTATTAGTCGACTAGGATATGGAGGTTAGTCGACTAGAATAACAAAATTTTCAAAAGTTAGTCGACTAATAAAGGGGTCAAGTCGACTATACTTAGACTGATACGGATAACAAGTTTCTGGAAACTATTTTTAGTCGACCATATAGACAAGGTTAGTCGACTATATCAGGGGTTAGTCGACTATACTTTAGGGGAAGTCGACTAACTCTGATGACAGACAATAAACAGAGAGTTAGGAAATTTTTGTAAAAAGACTTAGTCGACTGGGCAAATTGTCAAATCGACTAGGAGATTGGTTAGTCGACTATACTTAGAGGTCAAGTCGACTATATACGTATTTGTGTGTGAGTTCAAGGCTTTTAACAATAATTCTAAAAATACACAAAAATACCCAAAGTCTTCAACGGAGGTTGAGCATCAGAACTCTGTATAAATGCTTGAGATAGAGCTCCAAATGCATCTGTATCACTTTGTTATTCATCATCAAAATCTTTTAATCTTGTAGGTTTCAACAATTAATGGTGAAATTAAGCAAGGTATTTAAAAGTTGCATAAAAGAAATAAATTAGAATTGAAGAATACAAATAAAAATAGCAAAAAGAGATATGGAATTTATAAGAACCTTTATTGAATTTGTCACTAATCCAGTACAAAAAGCTTCTTCTCTTTGGAAATCTTCTTCAACATAAAAAGCTAGAAAATACAATGAAAATTGGAAAGAAAAGATGATCTTCAAAAAATCCTAAAATGATTCTCTGGGATACCTCTCCTTTGTTGCTCTTTAGCGGCATTTATAGGGGATTCTAGTAGTAGAGTCCTTAGAATACTCCCCCGAAGCCTCCACACACACGACTACAAGAATGCAACATTTCGCTGCAATAAAGGAGGAGACGCGACCTTTTTTTGGGAGTCTGAGTACGCGCTTTGGTGCGTGCCTTCATCTTGTCCATCCATCTAAAAATCTATCCTTAGAATCCTCATTTGAATTCTGGAATTTAAAATAACCTTGTATCCTAGATAGCTTAGGAAACAAGTTAAATATAAATTCGAATTTTAAACTTGAATGCTCTCCTTTATCTTTGACTTGGGGATCAAGCAACTTGATTGCACACATTTATTGCATTATTCTTTATTACATTTTCACTTTTATTTTGTAATAAATCTGCTAAATTTCTTATCTTAAATGTCTATTTTACAGAAGATAATCATGGAGAGAGAGAGAGAGAGAGGATAAAATCAAATAAATATCAGTTAAATTCAGATTTAACTAGATCTATTTGGTTAGAGAAGATGATCCCAAAGCCAGTTGGTTAAATTCAGTTTTGGTGAATCAAGTGGACAAAGCTATAGATCAACCGAGGATAACGTCAAATATAAAGTCCAAATCCAAAGGGATAAATGGATAGAGAGAAGATCAACAGATGAGATGAAGCAATTTTGACTGGATACATTTTACTATTTGAATCATAACTTTCGCTACAGATACTCGAATCTGATGATTTAAGATGATCCCAAAAGAAGACTTAAAGGGCTACAACTATTAAGTTGATCACTATTTCTAATTCTGTCATTTGATAAGTTATATTTCGTAATCAATATGCTAATAAGCTGCAGATCAAAACTGAATATCCACATCAAATTAAGTTGGAGATAAGGGGAGGATTCAAGTTTAGAAATAATCAGCTCCCATTATTTTTAGTCTCATTTTCTTATCCATTTCTACTATAACCCCACACATCAGAGGCAGAGAACTGATTGCTAAAACAAATGAAACAACCAACGAAGTTAAGAATGTACCGTGTAGCTTGTGGCTAACGGGTCGAGTCCACGAGGAGGGATGCGATAGAAGCGTTTCGGTGAAGTAAATAGAAACAAAGAAGTGTGTAGTTTTTTTTTTTAAGAAAAAGAGAATGGAAGGAAAAGAGATGAAAAAGAGAAATTTCAGCTTTCAGAAAAGGATTTGGAGAAAGTGATTTGTAAAAAAGCTTTAAGAGTTGTGATGTTGTTTTATAATATGAAATCAAATCTGGGCTTACTATCTTCCTACTCAATTGTCATTCTTCTCTTAAAATATTAAGTCCCTCGAGTTCATTTGCAAAACTTAAGGTTGATTCTTTTTAGAGAGCTTTGAGTAAAGCACATAAGATGTAGAGGGTGAGTTCTTTATCTCAAGAAAGAGTTGGAATCAGATGTTAAAAACATAAAGCGCGAAGAAGCAAGAATGAAATAAAAATGATTCACAAGAAGATCAAGAGAGAATAGTGAATTCAACTATCTATTCCCATCCTCATGTGCCTTCAAGAACACTTTCAAAAAGAAAGGCTTATAAGGGAGGCATGCATATGAGTCATCGGGACTTTTTCTTTTAAAAACAGAGGAGAAGAAAACAAGAGAGAGTAGATAGCTAGCCCAGAAAACCTTTTAGTTATTCATGGAAAACAACAAAGTAAGAATAAACATGCGCAACATACCGAAAACACGAGTGGAGAAAAGATGGCTTGCTCTTGTATTGCTGTCACTTCAATCTTTGATTACAAGCTCTCAGTCCTCTTCTCACAAGCTTTTTAAACAGAACTACAAAGTAAACAACAGAGTTACAACTTTGTTCTAACTAACAATGAACCTAGATCCTAAGAAAATAAAAACAAAGTTTAATCCTAGTCTTCGCTGCTTTTTGCTCTGCTGAAAGCCCTTTTTATAGCCAAAACCTGTAGAGATAGGATCCCGGGATCGTTGGGGGAGCAAACGCTCCCCCAACTGACTTCAGTTGGCCGCGGAAACGCGGCTTGGGCCGCGTTTCCGCGGCACTTTGTGGCCAGTTGGCCACACCAAGAGGGGGAGGCTTCCATGTTTGAAGGGGATCTCGGATCTTCAGCTGGTTTCTTTGTTGCTGCTTCGACCGTGGACTGAATCAGCTTTGATTTCCTTAGCTTTGATTCCTCGATTCAAGGAGGGATTTTCTCAACCCTTGATAGCCCAGATTTCTTCACTCGAATTTAATCTGAATAATTCAGAATAAAGTGGCTTTTGGGCTTGTACTCTTTTATTTCTTTGAGCATTTGGGCCTGTATTTAGCAAAGGAAAAAGACACTTATTAATATCATTATTAGCATACAAGTGTGGTAAAGTGACAACATAAATGCATGTATGTGACAAATCACACCCCCACACTTATCTTTTGCTCGCCCTCGAGCAAAAAACATTAGACTAACTAGAATCAATTATTAGACCACTTTCGCAGGTCACTCGATTGCACTGAGCATGTGCAACAAGCCGTTAAACCTCTAGGTCACCCCTAGAGGACGAGTTTTGTCTCGTGAGGGTTTTCAGCGGATTACACCCACAAAATCCAAAAGAGAAAAGAAAGGGTTAGTATTTCGAAAAAGCAAATTTTTTTTTTATTTATTTATTTATTTATTTTTTTTTTCAAGGAGGAAATATTTGAAGTATATTTGTGAGATCTTAAGTAATCTATAAGTTATAGGAATATCAATTTTTCATTCCTAAACTTAGTCTCCATTCAAAAACATGTCATCAATTAAAAGTAAGGAGCGATTGTACTTCTCATCTAGTCTATTAATTTACCCTGATTCGTATGCACCATCGTGACTGTGAAGTTTACTAAGGGTTCTTCAACATTAACTCCTATGCCTCATATTTATTTATTATTATTTTATTTATTTTTGTGAATTTTTATTCCTCAATTTCATTAGGCTTTCTAATCTGCCCATGTAACGAGCTTTCAGTCGGTGACACCTAAACCAGACGGTTTTAGGGCACCAGGTGAGAAAACACCCCTAAGGACCTAAACACCCGAGCAGATAAGGCACGAAACCAAGGTTTTTATTTATGCTATGTAACCCTTTTAGGCGTGAATACATATGCTTCATGAGGCATAAGTACCCAGCTTAATCAGAGGATACACATTTTTTTTTTTTTCTTTTCAAACTTGTCTAATTATCTTTTGCATAAATACTAAGGCTTGCTTAGGCCAAAGCACCTAGCCTCAATAATTAGAGCTATTTTTTTTTATAAGGCATAAGAGTCTCTGTTTCAAACCCTAAGTGTTTAGTGTATTTGTGTTGCATATGTCATCAAGGTAAATATCAAGACTAAATTACTTTCCAAATTTCTTCCTGACCCTAAAAATCAAACAAGTTATTTTATTTCGACCAAGTATAAGAAATCCTAATTATGATTCTCCTATTCCTTAAAATTGACTTAAATTCTTACAAAAAATATATCAAAATATGTCTACCCTTTCAAAAAATTTCTCTTTTTTTTTTTTTTAATTTATATATATCCATTTTTTTCTTTTTTTCTTTTTTTTTTATATATATATTTTTTTAATCAGCAATGTTAGAACCCTCCCCCACACTTATCTCATGCATTGTCCCCAATGTATGAAAGAAATGTATAAGTGCATGAAATAAAATGGAAAGGAGGAAAGTTACGATACACTGGTCAAAAAGACCCATTACCGTTTCATCTACCGGCACCGATTCCAAGAAAGGTTTAAGGCGTTGACCATTTACTTAAAGTCATTTCCATTCTTGGGGTCACTGATCTCAACTGCACCATGTGGAAACACGGGTTTTACAACGAATGGCCCAGTCCATCGTGATTTCAATTTTCCTGAAAAAAGATGAAGCCTAGAATTGTAGAGTAAGACTTTTTGACCAGGGACAAAGGTTTTCTTATGATGTGCTTGTCATGGAAAATCTTCACTCTATCTTGATCCTAGCATTTTCATAGGCCTCATTTCTCAATTCCTCCAATTCGGAAATTTGTAATTTCCGAAGGTCACCGGCCTTAGTCAAATCGAAATTCAACTGCTTGATTGCCCATAAGGCTCGGTGCTCTAACTCAACGGGCAAGTGACAAGGTTTGCCATAGACTAACTATAGGGAGACATTCTAAAATCGTCTTGAAAGCGGTCCTGTAGGCCCATAGAGCATCTACAAGTTTAAGGACCAATCTTTCGGTTTTGGCTCACAGTCTTCTCCAATATAAGCTTGACTTGTCTATTTGAAACCTCAACTTGCCCACTGGTTTGAGGATATATGGTGGGACAACTTGTGGGTTATGGCATACTTTCGCATAAGGGCTTCAAAAGACCTATTGCAAAAGTGTGTGCCATTATCACTGATGATAGCACGAGGCGTTCCAAAGCGGGAAAAGATGTTTTCTTTCAAAAACTTTATGACAACTTTGTTGTCATTAATTTACATGGAATGGCTTCTACCCACTTGGACACGTAGTCACAGCAACCAATATGTATTGATTCCCAAATGAGTTAGGAAATGGACCCATAAAGTCGATGCCCCAAACATCAAAGAGTTCTATTTCTAGAATTGGGTTGAGGGGCATCATATTCGAGGTGAGATCCTACCTACCATTTGGCATTTAGGGCACGTCTTGCAATATTCATAGGCATCCTTGAACAGAGTGGGCCAATAAAACCACTTTGTAACACCTTTTCAGCGTCTTGCGGGGACCAAAGTGTCCACCGCATGCAAGTTCGTGACAAAAGGACAGAACACTCCTAACCTCCTCATCGGGAATGCATCTCCTAATAATTGGTCGGAACAGTATTTGAAAAGATATGTTCCTCCCAAAAGAAATACCGAACTTGGATAAGAATCGGTAAACATCATTTTGGGACCAATGAGACGGAGTTGGTTGTGACTAAGTAGTTCACTATATCAGCAAACCAAGGTTCCCTAGAGATAGCTAAGAGATGTTCATCAGGAAAATCCTCATTGATGGGTAATTCGTTGCATGGAGAATTGGGAATCCGTGAGAGATGGTCAGCAACGACATTTTCTACACCTTTTGTCTCGAATTTCGAGATCAAATTCTTGAAGAAGGAGGATCCAACGAATGAGTCGGGCCTTGGCATCCTTCTTCATCATGAGATACCTAAGTGCAGAATGATCGGTGAAGATGGTGGTTTGGACCTAGTAGGTAGGGACGAAACTTCTCTAAGGCAAATACTACTGCCAAGAATTCCTTCTCGGTCGTAGTGTAGTTCAGTTGAGCGTCATTGAGAGTCCTACTAGAGTAGTAGATCACATGCTGCTTGCTATCAGTACGTTGTCCTAGGACAGCGCCTATGGCAAAATCAGAAGCGTCGCACATAATCTCAAACGGCTTAGACCAATCCGGGGCAGATATGATTGGTGCAGAAATCAGCTCTCTCTTAAGCTTCTCCCAAGAAGTGATGCAGTCAGCATCGAAAGTGAAGGAACATCCTTAGCTAACAGATTAGTCAAGGGCCTAGCAATTGCTAAAATCCTTGATAAATCTATGGTAGAAAACAGCGTTGTCCTAGGAAGGATCTAATGTCCTTAACGCAATTGGGCATGGGAAGCTTAGCAATAACCTCGATTTTGGCTCTATCCACTCTATTCCTTTCTTGGATATTTCATGACCCAAGACAATTCCATGTTTCACCATGAAGTGGCATTTCTCCCAGTTTAGTGTCAAATGTTTTTCAGCACAACGTTGGAGGATGAGTTCAAGATGGTGGGACATGAGTGAATGAATCTCCGTAGATGGAGAATCATCCATGAAGATTTCTAAGAAGCGCTCTACCATGTCAGAGAAAAGGACTCAACATGCAACGTTGAAACGTTGCTGGGGCATTGCATAAGCCGAATGGCATTCGACGATAAGCAAATGTCCCAAATGGACAGGTAAACGTGGTCTTTTCTGGTCCTCAGGAGCGATAGGGATCTGGTTATAGCCGAGTAACCGTCCAAGAAGCAGTAGTACTCGTGACCCGCTAAACGTTCAAGCATCTGATCAATGAAGGAAGTGGAAAGTGGTCCTTCGAGTTGCAGCATTTAGTTTCCTATAGTCAATGCAAACTCGAATCTTCGTGGGAAGTCGAGTTTGAACCAACTCTTTGTTCTCGTTTCCACTACGGTGAAACCAGATTTCTTGGGACCGCGTGGACAGGACGACCCATGGCTATCCGAAATGGGATAAATTATCCCATTGTCTAAGAGTTTATGATTTCAGCATGAACAGCCTCTTGCATTATAGGGTTTAACCTACGCTGCGGGTCTCTCTGGTGTGTGGCATCTTCATTGAGATGGATGCGGTGTTGAACGATGGTTGGACTTAATCCTTGATATCAGTCATAGTCCACCCGATGGCTTCCTTATGTTTTCTTAGAATATCTTTCAAATCTTTTTTCCCCGTCATTTAAATGGGGAGGCAATGATGACGGAAAGGTCTCTTGTTCGCCTAGATAGGCGTACTTGAGATGCGCAGGAAGGCTTTCAATTCTAAGGAAGAGGAAGGCTCACTAGAAGGACTAGTCAAATCTTTGGCTCCATAGTTGGTGAAATCGGGTTTGAAGCCCAATTCACGGCAGAATCTACCACCTGATCGAGATAAAGTCATCAGACTCTAACTCGAAGTCAATCTCCATTTCTGATTCCAATTTCCCCCGTGTTCACTTGTCAAGTTCTCAATTTGGTTTACTTCAAAAGTTTGGTCTCGATGTCACGGGTTGTTTCCTAGATGGAAGACATTGACTTCTCTAGTCATGTCTCCAAAGGTTAACCTCATAGATCCATTCCTGCAATTGATGATGGCATTAGCAGTGGCAAGGAATGGTCGACCTAGGATGACCGGAGTTTGAGCCTACGATTGGAGTTGGACACAGGTTGTGTCTCCAAAACTATGAAACGACAGGGTATATGAATCCCCTACCGAATCAGGACGTCGTTAATTTCCCCTTTTGGAACTTTAACAGAACGGTCAGCCAGTTGGATGGTGACTCGAGTGGACTAAGGTCACCCAACCCGAGTTGTTGATAAAACAGAGAATGGAAGCAAGTTGATACTTGCCCCCAAATCAAGTAGTGCACGACTAATCTCGGCTGTCCTATTGTGCAGGCAATGGTAGGGTACCTGGATCTTGTACTTGACAGGGATAGACCCGAAAATAGCTCACTAATATTAGTGGCTAGGAAGACTTTCTTAGGAACATTAGTCTTTCTCTTCTTGGTGCACATGTCCTTAAGAAATTAGCATAGGAAGGAACTTGTGGATGGCATCAAGAAGTGGCACATTTATTTTCACTTGATTAAACATCTCTATTATCTTGTTCCATGTGCGGATTTTGCTTATTGTTTTTTCAGCCTATCGGAAATGGTACTATAGGCTGGTGCACCTGGCTGGCTGACTTGTCTTTTTCAGACTCGTCAGATTGGAAGAGCTTGGATTGGATGAGGTGGAAGCTTGATTGTGGTGTGCTGAATAGGATTGGTGGGTGTTGACACTTGGTTATCAAACTTTTTTCTTCTGACCTCAATGTATGCACAACATTACATGATTGAATGAAGGATCCCAGCAAATGAGCTTGTTGGGAATTTCTCGGATTGGTGACTGGCTGACAGGCAAGGTACCTTTGTCTCTCATTATGTGGGTTGGCTAGTTGGCTCATTTGAACCTCTAACCTCTGAATGGTTTGCATGAGAGTGTCTTGATTTTTCATATATCTCTCCATGTTCCTTTCAAAGTCAGTCATTCTCCTTTCCAATTGAGGATTCTGGAGGAGGATTGTGGAGATTGGTTAGGAAAGTTCTGTTGATAATTGGAAGCTTGGTGGATGGTTGGGAGAATTATTATGAAATTGGAGAAGTTGGGTGATGATTGGAAGAATTGTACCTTGATGGAAGTGGTTAGCATGATTGGATCGTGAATGGTCATTGTTGTTCTGGCTCCATGAGAAATTAGGGTGATTTCTCCAGCCGGGATTGTACGTTGGGGCGTAAGGGTTATTGTCGGCCTTGAAAAGGCGCATTCATCGGTTCGTGGTAGGATTGCTGAGCTTGAAACACTGGGCATTCCTCAAATACATGGTTCATGGCTGACAGTAAGTGCAACCCGGGGGTGGAAATTGGTCGGGCTGACTGATTGACTGGACTTGGGTCTTCGTTTCTAGAGCTTCCAGTCTTCTAGCTAAATTGGCTAACTTAGCCTCATTAGCGATGGACGATTCTATGGAATGGAGACCTCCTTTCGAGAGATGGAGTAGGATTCTTAGGGTCTCACTCGCAGATTCCCATTGGATGGTTTTCTCAGCTAAATTTTCATACAAATGCCATCCCTCATCTTCATCTTTTTGCAAGAAAACCCCCTTGGCACATACTTTCTAGGAGGGTTTGGTGGAATAGTCTAAAACCGTCATAGAGAATTGGCATTGTCGCCATTTCTCATTCATGATGTGGACATTGGACAAGGAGGTCCTTAAAGCGTTCAAGTACCTCCAGAACGGTTCACTAGGCTCTTGCTTAAATTGCATGATCGTCTCCTAATGAGAGCGGTTTTATGGATAGGATAGAATTTCTTCAAGAAGACCTTGATGAAACCATCCCAAGATGTGATGGAACGGTGCTAAGCTGTAGAGCCACTTTTTTGCTAGGTCCTTAAGTGCAACGGGATAAATCTCAACCTAATAGCATCATCTACAAGGTGTGGGATTTTCATCATAAGACATACTTCCTCAAATCTCTATGAAGAAGTAGGCATCTCGGACTCTAGACCATGAAAGGGGAGTGTGTTGATGAATTGAGGGCTTGAGCTCAAAATTGTGTTCACCAACCGATGGAAGTGAGATGCATGATGGAAGTGAGGTCCTAATGGGTAGAACCAATCCTGCAGTGATGTGGATTGAGCCATTACCGGATCTGGTCTTGGTTCAAACTCAGGTGGTGATGTGTTTTCTAGTCAACCTAGATGAATTAGGGTCTCTCGACCACACTTGCATACACAA
>JAVJIF010032557.1:0-111884 GCA_038442645.1 Agave tequilana
CCCCATCGCCATCAACATCACCATTTCCATCATCATTTCCAGCAGCATCACATTCAACATCACTGTTCTCCTCCTCGCTGCATTCAGCTTGTGGAATCAATATCCAGCCTGATAAGAACTTGTTTATCATCACCCCTCAACCTCACCTTCCTCTGCTTGGCGTACATAAAGATCTTCAACCCTCCCCCTGGCGCCATCCACAATCAGCTCTACTTTTTCATCATTGTCCTAAAGAATACACCAGGAAAAATCTTCCTCCAAGGTTTAAAGTAAATATTGTACACATTATCATACTCTGCAATGAGAAGAACAATAGAGGTACATGCAAGGAGTTGGGGGGAAAGGTAGCATCAAATAATTATTAAAAACCCCAAGACTAGGACAACTTTGCAACATCATTGTGAATTACACACTCAAAGTAAAAACAAGGGACCCCACACAGAGGCATAACTGTCGAAACTAATTGCTAATTAACACAGTCAATAAGGGGCCTGTTTGGCCCAGCAAATTTTATGCGAGCCATATTTGGAGCCCAAAAAAAAGCCCAAAAATAGCAAATTAGAGGCTCATGTGTTATGATTAAAATCACCCGAACACACCTCAATCACCAAAAAATCAGTTTTTATAGGATCGCAGAAATTCAACATTTTTCGGTCAAAATGAGAGAAAACTGACGAGACCAAAATCTCGTGATGCGCACAAAATTCAGCCCATTTTTTCTCAGCCTAACAAACAACTCCTATTGAAAAAGCTGGTGCAGCCCGCAAAATCAGAAAAAAAATCTCATTTTCTGGGCTATTTTTCACACAAACAAATATGCCCATAGTAGACCCAGAGGTGATGAAAATAGTGCGGGGGTATTTTTCGGAGAGCAGTAAATTACATGGCATTTTTGTTCATTTTTCTCCTAGGTGAATATCACAAATTATGATTCCAATCCTTGAAGCTTGTAGTCATCGGATCTAAATTCTCAGTTAATTTAGATTACAATAAATATAGACTTGCTTTAAGTGTCTTCCATATCGGACTCGGTTGGCTCCTCCACGCAACTGATGGCGGCACGGGGATAAATGAAGGAAAAAAACGTGTTTTGTGGTGAGGCTCACAAATTGTGTTCTTATTTTTTTTCCTCTCTCCTGCTCCGAAAGCTGTTCATCCTATGATGGACAGCCCACAACGCAAAGAATCGTCACCTGATCCTTCAGGGCGAAGGAACCAACCCTAGCCCACTGTGGACACCTAAGCAGAGAATGTGAACCTGATTTTACCTCAACTCCATTCGCACTAATCTCTTTTTCCCTGCAACATTGAAATGTAATTGTTTTGAACAAACTTCATATCCAATTGCTAGAACCTTTTGATACTTCTAGGCCGAACCTTGTTTAACTTTTCATGATTTTGATTTTTTAATCAGATTTTTATCATTTATTATTTATACTCTAGTTTTTTCCTTTTTCCCCATTCTAGTCAATTTTATATATTGATTAGGTTTTAGATTTCCTAAAAAAGTTTTAGCATCTCTGGTCGTACGTTCGAATCTCGCACCCCACGAAGAAAATTCCTAGTTTTGACATTAACGAGGGTATTCCTGCCTCTTATGAATTAGAGCACCAACAAATTTCTATGATTTTTAAGTTTTTAAGGTAAATTATATTAACATCTTCCAACTATATGACTATATCCTGTTAACATTTATGTATAATTACATATTTAGTTTAAGAATCTATTGTTCATACAAATAATTTGAAGTAAGATATGATAACAAGTTATTGTAAGTCCTAAGTTCAAGTCTTAGCCTACACTTTTTGTCTTTTATTTTCTTCTATTTTAGTTTACTTTAGCTTATAGATATAATAAGAATCTAATCAAGATTATTGTAATTTAGGAAAATAATTCATAATAAATATAAACAATCTAAAAATTATAGCAAGTCTGAAACAATCAAAAATAATATGTAGTAAGCAAGTGTCACTAGCACGATGGTAAAATCTCTTTACATAGTGGACAGATATGTGGGGTCCAAATCCCGTTGCACTAGACTGTGATCTATGTTGTGAAATTGTCTTGTTTTCAAGAAGGAGATGATGATCAAGAAGATCCAATTGAAGTGGAGAAAAAAGAAGACTTAAAGAAGAAGCAAACAGAGAAAAGATGGTGGCAATGGATAGGTAGTCTGGCGACTGCACTTAGTAGGCTGTCAATGAGGCCTGTCGATAGCAAGACACAAAGAAGAGAAGATAGCTCAGCCTGTCGAAGGTCGTATCCGCTGTCGACAGCTGGCTCACGTGTAGACAGAGCTGAAACTTGGTGTAGGAGTTAATCAACTCTAATCTCAACACCACCCCCCCCCCCTCCCCCCCCCCCCCCCCCCCCCCCCCCCCCAACACACAACACACACCACCAAAGCTCTAACTGTACTCTCTCAATTTCACTTTTTTTAAGTTGTCAGAAGAAGACTTGCCTGTACATTACCCGATTGAGTCCACTTGGAATCGAACGCGAAATCTGCGTACGCATGAGGAGGGGGATGCCACTTGCTAAAGGCACTGGGCCTCTCAATTCCACTTACCCAACAAAGCCCAGGCCGAGGCAACAGTTAGGCCTGCAACCAGAGCCCGGGCGGCCAGTGATCTATCCAGCTGTCTCGAAAGAAATAACAAATAATAATTAATTAAATAAATAAATAATCGGCCGCGCGAGTGACGGCGTTGACTGGTGACCCCAACCGCTTGACTGCGACTAGATTTGAGAACCCCCGTGTCTCTTCCCCCTTTTGTTCTTCTGTTCATTAAATCTTTTAATTAAAAAAAAAGAAAAAGGAAAGGAAAACCCCAACCCCTTTTCACAAAGTTTTTTTTTTCAAACCAACAAGGAGCAAACTCGGCCGCTTCTCCTCTCCCTCCGCCACTTGGAACCAGCAGCGGCGGCCCTCGCCCTCGCTCTCCCTTTCACCTACCACGTCTCCTGCATCCATCTGCTTCAAGCACTGGAGCTAGCGATCTAGGGCTTCTTCTGATCTCGGTGAATGCACAAGATTTTGCTCTCGGATCAGATCAGGTAATCTAATTCTCCAACTGCTTTGCCTCCTTCCTCGGTCGAATCTGTCTATATTTTTTTTTCCATCAGATTTCTCTAGATTTATATGTGAACTACTTTCTGTGTAAGATTATTTTTTATGAGTCTCGTGCACTAAAGCTCGGGGAGACGATGTAGGCTTGGTTTTGATTAAGTGCAGACTTAGTTGAGATTTATGGACAATTTCATAGAATAGAAATAAATTCAAGCAAAAGATGGAATAAATTATACATCAGGGACTTGTCATTGACATGCGATGTGATAGATAATTGGACTGATTGACATTGCAAGGACTTGAGATACCATCCCAAAAGACTAGACTTCTAGGTGGAGTAACTAAATCTTTATATATACTCTAGACCATCCCGTCTAGCCATGTGGGACTATTTGTTTGCACAAATATTAACAATCCTCCCTCAAACGAAGTCTGGGCCTGCACCTTTTTTTCCCGCTACGCTGCACTGCGCTGCTTCTTTCTGCAGCATAACCTGCATCTGTGTCTGTGCCTACGCCTGCATCCTTTTCGCCTGCGCTGCACTGCATCACGCCTTTTACTGCATTTGTGCCTGTGCCTTTACGAGCGTGCACCTTTTGTACTCTTGGGATCTTCCACACATGACTAATTTTGGGGCATGGCTCTGATACCATTTGTAAGGACTTGGGGCACATCCCAAAAAGACTAGCTTTGTAGGTGGAGCAGCTCAAATCCTTATATAGCCAAGACCATCCCCTCGTCCAGCCAATATGAGACTATTTGTTTGCACAAATCTTAACAATGGTGGTCACGCCGGCAGATCATAGACAAGAGGTGTTACCTCGACAAAGCAAATGCACACATAAGTGATTGGTGATGGATGTTGAAATACAGGAATAGTTAAAGCTCGGAATGATACTTCAAAGTTCTCTTGTAAGAGCTATTGGCAAAGATGGTCTCACAAACAAGGTTCTAAATATCAGATATCGGGATCGTATCGGATGGGGGTTTTTCATATCGGATATCGGATATCGGGGGAGATATCGAAGGATACGTGCGCATATCGGGCGTTCATATCAGACACTATATATAATGAAATATTGATAACTAAAAGTTGGTTTAGAGTCATAGAAATCATCTACCTAATAAAATGATGTAATATGCTTGCAAAGACATAAAAAATAATGTACATTTGTACGCAATCGTGCAATAAATAAGTTATTTCATATCGGGTGATATATCGGGCGATTTATCAGCCAATATCGGGCGATTTATCGCCGATATTTCAAATATCGGCTGTTTTTTGCTACAAACGATATGGCGAACGATTTTCCAATATCTTATCGGCAGCAGGCAAAAAGGAGATATTGGACAATATCTCAGCCGACTCAGCCGATATTTAAAACAGGGCTCACAACCCCTTTCCTTAATTTGATGGGCACAATAAAAAATTGGTCTAGCTTTAGGAACCTTGCAGATTCTTTATTGGTAGGCTGTGAGACAGGTCCTTGGTGTGGCATGATACTTCATGCTGTGATGTGGGATGATCGGCGGTTGCTTTTGAGACAATGTCATATGGATGGTTGAGAGTTATTTTTAGAGTTCTTGCTTGAAATAGGCCATGATGTGAATTATCCAATGCTTGTTGCATGCATGACACTTAAATTGCAGAGTTTTTTTTCAGGTGGATGTAAACACTTTTCTCGTTAGAGGTATGCAACATTGGAACCGAGATTCAGATGATTATGCCTCCAAATATTCTTGCCCAGTAATTTACTGGGTTTTTTATGTACAGTAATAAGTTGGATGTTTTCTGGAAATAGAAAACTTGCAAATATATGGGTTATTTTATATTTTATGTTAAAAGTGCAATGTGCAAAGCATTTTTCCTTGCTCCTATTTTCAGCACAAACTTGCTAATTACATCCAACAGTTTTGTGTTGACATGGTCATATAAACCATTTTGCTGAAAGATATTTATTTATTTATTGCTGTGGAGATAAAGCCTTAGCTTCATTACATTATTGCAAACTGATTTGCAGACTGATGACATTAAGCTCATCTATGACAAAGCTCATCTAACAGAATGTCATAAATGCTGGAGGAATCCAAGTACTACTGGACATATATGTGCTGCTATTCCTTAAGAAAATTGCAAGATATTTAATATATCTTGCTTGTCCTTGTTTTTTTTTTTGTTGAAAGTATTCAGTAAGAAATCAGGTAGAAAGTTTAGCAACTAAATAGTTCATATTAAGATGGAAATTTTAAGATAGTTTAGTAGGTGCAATTGATGTATTGTATATAACCAAGTTAACTTATAGCTCCTGCTAAGACCCTAAGGCCTAGCTTACGTAAAGGGTTGGAGATGGGTTGTTGGAGGTCCTATGTTCAAGTCCACCTACAGCCTTTGTCCTTGAAACTAGTGTTATTAAGATGAAAATAAGATGATTATTTTGTATCTTTTACATATTGAACTTCAAGTTGTAACGCTTTGTACTTTTGTTAATTGGTCTATGTAATACACACCACACACACAGAGTTACATGTGGGTATTGTGTGTATATAGCTCTCTCTCTCTCTCTCTCTCTCTCTCTCTCTCTCTCTCTCTCTAGCGTGCTGTGATTGGCCTTTCTGTTTTTCTGTTTTTTTTTCCTTTTCTTTTTTTTGGTGGTTGGGGGAGAATGTGAAAGGGGAGAGCTACATTTTAAAGAGTGGTTAGCGAACCCAGATCAAGTATGATATGTATCTGGACTTGCTCAACCTTATTGAGGATCTTAATTGTTGGGCCGAACATGAATGGGACACGTAACTAACTGAGCCAGTTAGGTTGACTAGGTTATATATGTCCACTCGCAGCAAAGTTGTTTGGCTTTACAGATAATAGACAAAAAGTATAGGTTCTTGTCAAATTTGTTTGTTCTAAATGACTACCAGATTCCACCATCTTCTTTCAAATTATGGACCTTACCTAAGGATTTGCAGCTCCTCTTCTGTTCTCCAGGCCGGGATTAAGTAATAATGCAACTACTGATCTTACTCTTGCCATTTCTTTTTTGGAGTTTCTATAATCCTTCTGTTCAGAATTTTGGTTTAAGATCACCTGATCACGAATATTCTTTTGTTTCTTTCAGCTTATTTCTTTAGTTTTAAAGAATTATTCTCATTACCGGTATAATGCATCAGCTCTGCCCTGATCATGCAGTACATTTCATTTATTGAAGCTATACTGATGAAATTTTCTGAAGAGCATTATAGGAGTTGATCGATGCTTTATTGAGAATGAGATGAATAATTGGTTACATAGTCCTCCCTTCTTGATCAGAAAAGAGGCATGGTAATAAGGCTCACACATCTGATTGTTTTTTCTTCATTATTATCTGTATAGTTTAAATGCAATTTGACTGGTAGTGATGTATTTGCAGAGCACATACTCTTTTAAGACTTCAAAGTGGTCACCGCTTCCATTAAGGGTGGTTCTTCTCGTCTTTGTCACCGTATTTGGTGTTTACGTGTGCTCTGTTTGTTTGAAGCAGATTTCCCTGCAGAAATATCCAGGGAATATACCATTTTCTGCTAGAAGGACAGAACCAGATTGTGCTTTACATGACATCACACCTGAGGTCCCCTATGTACATTTTCCTCAACCCAAAACTTTTAGCAGGTGGTATTTTAATTTCTTTAGTGTTCCTGTCATGCTTATGTTTTCATATTCTGATTTGTGGTGGTAATTCAACAGGAGAGAATGTTCATGTATTCCTGTCCGCTTCTTTGTTCTTTTGTCCATGCAAAGATCTGGAAGTGGGTGGTTTGAAACTCTGCTAAATAGTCACCCAAATATTAGTTCAAATGGGGAGATCTTTTCAGTTAAGGAAAGAAGAGGTAATATCACAGCGATCTTTCGGACATTAGATGCTGTCTATAACTTGGACTGGCTAAGCAGTGCTGCAAAAAATGAATGTGTGGCTGCAGTTGGCTTTAAGTGGATGCTGAACCAGGTTTCTTTTTGTTTTTCACCATTTCTATAGGCTTCTATTTTTCTGCAAGTATAAGAACTGCATTTGTGCTTACGAATATGATAACATTATATATCCGCATAGATTTGTCAACTTACAGAGCAATTTCGAGAGAGAAGAAGAAATTTGCATATGATCTTTATTGATTTAGAAAAAGCTTATGATAAAGTGTCAAGAGAGGTATTATGGTGAACATTGATGAAGAAGGGAGTTTCTATCAAATATATTGACATAATCAAGGACATGTACGATGGAGCAGTGACAAATGTCAGAACTTGTAGAAGCCTAACATGTGATTTTTTGAGCACAATTGGATTACACCAATGATCTGCATTGAGTCCATTCTTATTTGCCATAGTGATGGATGAGCTTTCTAGAGCTATTCAGGATGACATATCGTGGTGTATGCTATTTGCTAATGATATTGTCCTAATCAATGAGACGAGAGCTGTGATAAATACTAAATTGGAGTTATGGAGATGAACTCTAGAATCTCGAGGTTTAAATTAAGTAGGTCCAAAAAGAAGTATATGGAGTGCAAATTCAGTAAACAGAGGATTCGCGATTATAGTATTGTGACACTAGACGGGCGAACGATACCAATGAATAATCAGTTTAGGTACTTAGGTTCTATTATCCAAAAGAATGAGGATATCAATAGTGATGTCAACCATAGGATCCAAGCCGGTCCGTTGAAATGGAGGAGCGCAACAGGAGTTGTGCGACTGTAACATCCCTTTATGGCTGAAGGGAAAGTTTTATCGAACTGTTAGTGGGTCAGCTTTGTTATATGTCACAGATTGTTAGGCTAAAAGAGATATCATACCCAGAAGATGAGTGTAGTAGAGATGCACATGCTTCATTGGATGTGTGATAAAACGAGGAGAGATAAGATGAGAACTGAGGATATTCTTACTAAGATAGGCGTAGCCCCTCGTGGAAGAGAAGATGAGAGAAAATCACCTACGATGGCTTGATTATGTGGGACGTAGACCTGCAGATGTGCCAGTCCAGCGAGTAGAGCTTATCAACCAGAGTAATTTAAAAGAGCGAAGGGGAGACCGAAGAAAATATGAATGGAGGTGATACGACAAGATATACATGTTAAAGGTCTTAATGGGAATAAGTGGAGAAAGCTAATCCATGTACCTGATCCGGCGTAATTGTCTTTTGGTTCATGTAGCCTACCCCAAATATCTGGGATAAATGGCTTAGTTGTTGTTGTAGATTTGTCAACCTAGCTTGTCAAAGTTATTCTCTGATTGTTCCTTTTCATTTATCTAAAGTATCGAGTTAGTAATACTTTAATTGTTGCCAGACAATTAGAAAATAAGCTTCAATTGTTGCCAAAGGCATGGACACGGGCAAGCCTCAATATGCTCAATACCAAAATTAAGTAGCCATTTAAGAATGTTTTTTCTATAAGGCAATAAATTAGATCTATCATTTCTTTTCGGTCCTTTTCCTTAACTTTTTTCTTGTTCTCTCTCTTTTTCTTTTTTTTCTTTGGGTGCTCCCATCACACTTTCCCTTCTCTATAGGAGCATGCCAGAAGCTGTGGCTGCTTTCGTACTGATTAACATCATTGAAGGACCTCAATTGTTTTGCGTTGCCATCCTTGTTGATATTTTAAAAAGATAGCCCTTTTTACTACTACCAACCTTAAGTATCATTAAAATATTTCTAAAAAAACTATCATTAGAATGCCAGCTTTACATGTTGGGAAGGAGGAATGAAAGCGGACAATATGAATTTATGATAGATGTTTTTATTGGAAAAAGCATGGTTCAAATCTCGGAATGGGAATCGGAATCGGGCAATAGTTTTAGGTATCGAAATCGGTCATATCGACTATATCGGCCATTTCGTCTTGGTGATATCAGTGTCGGTCAATTTTTTTAAAAAAATTATAAGTATTTTAAAATTGTTCAAATAATTAGTAGTATTTTGATATTTTTTAGAATAATTGATCGAATTTGAATCACATTTAAACGAAACATTTCTATTGAATCCATGCAATAGAGAACAGCAACACTGTCAACACACCAGAGAATAATCACCAATTGCATAAATAAGCAAATAAAGAGAAGAAAGTGAGAACACTCAAATTTAACGAGGTTCGACAATTGCCTACGTCCTCGGGGCAGAAGGGAGAGAGAGATCTTATTAATCAATCAATTACATGATACAAATACTTGGTACAATACTTTTTTTTATATAGTCAAAGAACCCCTGAAGAAAAAGAAACCAACATATCTGAAATCAGATCAGAAACGAAGTCAGAAAACAATAGAAAATTGCCCAGACCCGACGTGTGATCGACCGGGTAGTCGATTGTGCTATGTGTAGTGTCAAAAGTGCACTCTGTGTGGTCGATCGGCGGTCTGTACAGAGCCAGTTTGCCCACTCTGGCCAGTCGACCAAGCCTGCTATTACTGAGTAATTTCTCTGGGCGGTCGAACGCTATCCTCTTTTCTTCACGTGCACACTTTTGTGTATGGCCGAGCGACAAGCCCTTTATTTTCGGCTGCGTCTGGTCTTCTACCTTACACTGTTGAACTCCGATCTCTGCGCTATCTTTTCGAATGAGTTACTAACAAGGTTTTACACTCTTTCCCCACAATTTTCCACCTCGGTGAAGATTTTTCAAAACTGAGCCGAACACAACATAGCACCATGTCGACTCAACCAACCGGCTGTACTATTGTGGCTGCCTACGTACCCATGCCTCACGGGATCAAGCCATCCGTAGTTCATCCAAACGAGCTCCACCGAGCTCAAGCAACTCAAATCGAATCTGAAGAGAGTCGGTATTGCTTTTCTTCATGGTTTTCCTTCTTGTTCCTGGACAGACCCCTTTCTTGAAGCATGCTCAGGTCTTAATTTGGCATACTCTATGTTCAATAGCAGCAATAAATTGCGACAAATGCTGCATTTTGTCTTTAAGTTTCCTGTATGTATCACCTTTGAGTGGTTATTATAAACTTCGAGGTTTATCGAGAGAGTTGGTTTCATAGTTTGCCTTTTTGTTCCTCTATAGAACCCTTTCTTGAAGCATGCTTAGGTCTTAATTTGGCTAGTCTATGGAACCATTTTGGCAATAACACAGTAAGTGGCGTCATTGCTGCATTGTCATTCAATACCTTGTATGTATATTTTTCAGCAACTTACATTATTCAGAGGTCATTGATCTTAGGATGCAAACAACTTTTTTAAGACATCATTTCTCAGGGTGTTGTCAGAAGCAAGAAATCACCAAAAATACATGAGGCTTCCCTTCACATGGAATGTTGGGATGTGCTAATGATATCTGATTCTTAGGTTGGAAGGAGGTCACTGCCTTAGTGGAGTCTGTAATTTTTGAAGGATGGTGTGGCATTGTATTCAGGCAAAACCTTCTCTGTTCTCCTCTCTAAATATTGAGGTGTAGGGGTTTCCAGCACAGTACTCATCATTTTGTGTCAATATTTGAAAATATTTGGCATGAGTTGCTTGTACTGTCCGGCCTAGATGCCTTTCTATGCATATATGGCAATTTGAAGACATTATAAATGAATTTTCTAGTTGCTGTCTTGACATACATGTGCATGCAAACAGACACATATATATACTGACTTTTCAACCATTTAAGATATGATGGCAATTTTCTCCTGAAGAGCTTATTGATTTTCTTCTAATACGAGTTTCCTCTGTTATACAGGGGCTCATGGATCATCACAGGGAGATACTTGAATATTTCAAGTCAAAGGGTGTCTACATAATATTTCTTTTCCGGAGGAATCTCTTGCGCAGGTTCATCTCTGTGCTGGCAAATAATTATGACAGACATGCAAAGCAACTAAATGGCACTCACAAGTCCCATGTCCATTCTAAGGAAGAGGTCTCTCCCTCCCTCCCTCCCTCCCTCCTTCATGCATTTCCTTTTATTTCAAAGTTCATTTTTGTCTCCACCATCTATATAAAAAGAAAAGAGTTTTGATTGATTAAAAGACAATAATCTGGAACTAGAATAACATGTAGGCTTCCACTAAATTATACCATCTGTGAAAGGTACCAGAATAGTTTTACCATACAATAGTGTAGTGGAATTTATATGCTTTATCACTCAACCACTTGCATATTTGTTGTCTGGCAAAAAATGTACCCCCCCCCCCCCCCCCCCCCCCCAAAAAAAAAAAAAAAAAAACCCCCCCCCCCCCCCCCCCCCCCCCCCCCCCAAAACAAGAACACAGCACACACACCCTCACCCCAAACCCACCCACCACCAAAGGGGAAAAAAGAACGGTTATGTCTGACTGTTATTTTGCATCCTCCAACCACTATATGATATTCTGGTTTTTCTATTATATATTTCTACTGATGAAAGAATATCTTTTGCCTACATTTTGTCTGATATCTCAGCTGAAGTAACTTCAAAATAACATCACACCCCATTCTAACATAAAGTAGAAAATTTCATATGCCCAACCTGCAGAAAACCTGTTAATGGTACTCATAAACTGTACTGAAAGTAAGATGTAAATTACATCTGTTGCATTGTTCTTTCCTTATGTTTGGAACCATCTTTTTTTCCTTGGAATTGTTTGTTCTTTGGTTTACACCATGTCAGATTTGAGTTCCATTCCCTACAGTGAATCCTATATATAGTCTTGCCAGATTGAGCCTAACTACATGACCATAAGGTTAGTTTTTTTTGTGCTTAGAAGCCTTATACGTTATAACAGAAATCCCCTTTGGAGGCAGAAGTTTGGCATCAACCTTGAGGATTAATTTTAAGCTTTAAAATTTTCAGTAGAATCTGGTCTGTATAACTATGTAGCTGGCTTAAGATAGAGAGTCATGCTTCTTAGTTGACACCATTGCTATGGGGGGAAAAAGGCTTATTTGATATTGGTGGAATGATTGTTCTATTTTGTTAATCTAGTTCCACTAATATCAAATAAGACTTTTGCCACAGAAATGTCCTTGGGGTACTGTTTCTATGATGGTTCTCTGAGCTATGTTCCTGCAAGATTATCATGGTGTTTTCATCTGATTCAGCAGTGTGAAAAATATGGTGAGTGAAAGTTTCTAAACCTAAAACACAAGTTATCTTGATTTTTTATTCCATCTCTTAGAATATGCTGCGTACCATAGATTCTATTGCCATAATATTGCTCCTATTTCTGAGAATGCACGAGGTGATGTTTCTTATTCCAGGATTTCTAGGATTGCTTCATTGACTTGAATTGAATAGTAGTTAAGAATGCCTCAACTCACCAAAAAAAAAAAAAAAAAACCTTTTGTACCACTTAAATGTATTTAAAAAAAAAAAAGGGTTTTAAGGATTCAGGTCACTAACAAATTTCTAATTTGGACTAATGCATAGTTGATGCAAAACAAAAGAACTGAAATTTGTCTTTTGTTTTAGATACGTTGATCTGGATTTTACGGCCTTCTGAGGAGTATGTTGGGATGAAATTGAGTTGTAAAGAGTTGCTAGATGTAATAGAGGGTAAGGATTGGTCAGGGGGATGTTTTGTGAAAGAAAGATGATCAAATAACATAAAAAATCACGTGGTTCAAGTTCATATCTGGAGAGATCTGGACAACAACAAATCAAGGGGTTTACCTTCAATTGGGGTTTCAAATAAGTATAAGTCTTTGTCCAGGGTTTTGTTACAAAACGAAAGAAAAACTAGAGGGAAGAAGGATAAGAATGTTTCACACCTTTTTGTGAGGGCTTCACACCCTAGATTTAACATTGCACCAAAGATGAATTTCACACCCAACAACACATCACACGTCAAAGAAACAATGGAGGAAAGCTTCCATAGCATTCGTCAACCAAATAAAATTTATATCTTCTAATTATTCCAACCATTAACCCTGGTGTAAACTGCAAGGATTTAGATTATGGAAACTCTGATGTAGTGGTGAGGGTTGAGGATATTTATATTATAACACGCTCCCACATGTCAAGCACTTTTTATGGGGCAAAACTGGGCTTTCGCACATCGGTATTCTTTTTAAATCCGCTTTTAAATGCGCTTTTGGTGGGAATTGAACGTGGCTCTAATACCATGAGAACATTTAGATTATGAAAATTAGAGAGTTAACAAGTCATCTGTCAATACTTTTATTTATAGACAAATATAATTACAACTCTTAATAGGAATATGACTCCTAATTACATAAGGACTCTTAATAGCATAAAACATATAGGGTCGGAATATGACTCCTAATTACATAATAACTCCTATAACATAAAGATATAGCGTCGGAATTAGAAATTACAAAATTACCCCTGACTCGAAAATAGGCTCTAGACAGCCTAAAAGTTGCAGGAAAATCTTAAAAAGTATATAAAAATACCTAATGACCTTATATAATTATTTTAACTAAAAAACTAATAATTAAAACCCTATTTGTCAAGGAAGTAACTCTTTTCATCTCTTGAATGGCTTTCTGATCCCCATAACCTCTCCTGGGCTTGGAAACATTCACCTTCGGTGAATCTATGTGAAGATATAAGCACAACAAAATGAGACTGGATTCATTAAATGTTTCAATCGTGAACCACAAACAATTTGAACCTTTCTTGACCTTATTAGTTGCATCAATCTCAGTAGCAATGACATAACCAGATGAAGTGACATGTAAAACTTGATGTTGTCTTTGATATCTTTGAATTGGCTTCATCGCAACCTGTACCCTAACAACTTGTTCTCTCTATGCTTGTGATCTGCATCAAGATGGTTAGAAAAAGATCTTATGTCTTTGGACGTATCAATATGAAAGGCTGTAAAGGAAGGGACTAATCCTTCTGTTCTATATTTGTAGAGATGTCTCAAACCTAGATGTAGAATATAGCAATGATGAAGTTGATGATGTCGCAATTGGTGATCGAGGTAGAGGGATCTCAACGAGGGTTGTTCAACCTCTATGGACAATGAAGATGATGACTTTTTTGGTGAGGTTAATTGCTAGTTCAGAGGAAAGATAAGGGTGAATCCAGTTGATGGAAAAACCTGTCCTTCCAATGATGAAACATACTTTGTGTTGTGATCTTTTTTTTTTTGGTTTGGACAGCAAAGAAAAATCTTCTCGAAGCTCTTCCATGATGATTTGCATTTGTTTAAATGAATCAGCAATGGAGTCTCCAACGCAGATGATAAACATGGGGGTGTTGTGGTGGCGGTGATGATGATGATGATGAAAGTGATAACAAGCTATAGAAGAAAGAGGTGTACCAATGTCTGAGATAAATCTTCATGAGAGGCCATGTTCGACAATACTTGCAGTTCTTTATCCATCATGCAAAAAAGCTTCTCCAATCAGTCTATGTTTAGCATATCAACACTTTCTCACATTCGTCAAATCAAAGTGGAAAGAGAACTCCTCAAGATAATACTCCCAATCTTCGTATTCATATCGATCATCAAGACCTCAAAACATCGAGATGTTTTCATACATATCATGCTCTACTTTTAATAGGTCTTCATAGTAGCCTGTTAATATCATCATAGTAAGAGAACCCCATGGAAGTCGGATAAACTCGCACTGATACCAAATCTGACGCCGGACAATGAGAACTGAAATTTCTCTTTTTGTTTCAGATTTGTTGATTTGCAATTCTAGGGCCTTTTGGAGAGGATTTTTGGATGAAATGGGTGGTAAAAGGTTGCTAGATGTAGTAGAGGGTTAGGGTATTGATTTGAGGCTCTTTTATGAGAGAAAGATGATTAAATAACATGAAATAAGCACATAGTTTGGTTTGGGTTCAATCTGGACAGCTCTGGACAAAGGTAAATAGGGGGCTTTAAGGTTGAATTAGGAATTCAATGAGTGCAGATCTATGTGTTCTTTTTATTCTCTATGGTTTTGCTACATAAACTAAAGAAAAACTAGAAGAAAAGGAAAAAGATGGGAAGGTTTCACACCTTTTTGTGAGCTTCACGTCCTAGATTCGGCATCAAACTAAAGATGGATTTCGCACCCAACATGTGATAAACAATGGAGGAAAGTTTCCATATCATCCATTAACCAAATAAAATTAATATCGGGCCATCGGCTAACTATTCCAACTGTCAATCCTAATATATTTATATACAGGGTTGGAATTAAAAAGTTACAAAAATACCCGTGAGTAGAAAAAAGACTTTAAACAACGTAAAAAATTACATAAAAATCGGGGAAAATATGTAAAATAACCTAATGACCTTATAATCATTTTAACTAAAATAATAATAATTAAAACCCTAAAATCACAGAAGAAACTCGTTTCATCTCTTTTAATGGCTTCTTGATCCCCATCAATTCTCTGTGGCTGGGAACATTCACCTCGGGTAAATCTACATGAAGATATAACCACAACAAGATGAGATTGGATTCCTTAAATGTTTCAATCATGAACCACAAACAATTTGAACCTTTCTTGATTTTATTAGTTGCATCGATCTTAACATCAATGACTTAACCTGATAAATTGACATGTAAAACTCAAAAAAATTTCTTTTTTGATATCTTTGAATTGGCTTCATCACAACTTGTACCATAACAATATTAGTCACCCACAATACAAGGTTTACTTGGTATTAGTCCCTCTACTATTTATTTCATCTAAATCTGAAAAGTAACCATGATAAAAAAACTAATCATGGTTTTCAAATTACGAATTTGTACCATCTTAGTTTCACCCCACCAACCTCTTCTCCCATCGTTCACTCAACAAGGGTAAGTAGAATCATGCCAAAGTTTATTCACAGATTTAACAATTCTATAGCTCTCTTTCCCCAAGATTCCCTCAATCTAAAAGCCACTTTTGTCTACGTTGCAATAATTTATGGTTGACTGCACTCTCATGCGCCTTTAATAATGCAAGGGGTTCTAATTTTGATGATGAAATCTAGGCAATAATTAATCTTTAATTTTGAAGGTGGAAGCAATATGATTTATTCCTAGATGTCGTTCTCCACACATAAAAGGGTTGGTGGGAGCAATGTAAGGGTAGTTTTGTTGCATCTTGATTGGGTTGGAGATATAGAGGTGAATTTTGTCTTAGACTACGGAGTTGTGTGAACGAGAAAGAGTGAACCAGATGACATTCAATAAAAAGTTTAGAAGAAAAATTCTCTGTTGGAAGTTCGAGTGAGCAAAAGAAGCTAATAAAAAAAATGAAAGAAGGCAAAGAGGCTGTTGGGTAACTTGGGTTGATTAGAGACAAGGGAAGAAGAAGAGGATAATACGGTAAATTTGCCAACACAATTAGGAAATAATAGATTATTCTTTGCTTGGGGTATATTATTAGCTGGAGTCTGGAGGGACTTTAACAAGTGGGCCAAAATTGTGGAGGCTAATATCCAAATATGATATCGTGAGGGACTAATATCCAAATTAGAGATTTGTTAGGGACCTATGTCTTAAAAACCTTTTTTTGTTTTCCATTCATTTATTTCTGCAACTTTACCCCTTAGAAACAAACTCTCTATTTCATTCTGCATTTGTTTCTTGTTTCCTAGTAATTATATAATAATTTAGTCAAATAACTTGTCTCCTACTTCATCTTCTCCCTGAAATCTTGCCTGCACTCTGTAATACAGCTATCTTTCTGTCTATCTCTGTTGTGCCTTATCCAATCTTTTAACAGCTGGCAATACAGCTCTTGAGGCCTATGTCAGGTGGTAAACTTTTGTGGGTTGTGGGAAGTCCTAGGCTATACATTGTGCAATCTGAAACTGTTGGTTGGCTATGTGCATATACGTCTATAAGTTGCCAGAAGTCTAAAAGAAGCTACTATTACAAAAGAAGTTTAAAGAAGCTGGAAAGGAAATAAAATCATCGCATAATCATCTGATAGTGTGATTTTCTAGGTTATGTTACATTCTATGTGTAACACTGGCCAATTAAGTCTCTGCATCAGGCAGATTAATTGTCCGATATTTATAATGTGACATTGATCTTGTGGTGTAAGGATCGTTTATGGTTGATAACCTCATAATTTATGTTATGGATATCATATGAACCACTTTCTTTTAATTTTATGCTTTAACTATTATTTCAGGCTGAGATTCTAGCACAATTCAAGCCCAAAATCAACACGGCAGTTATGATATCCAACCTTAGCTATGTTGAGAGGACAACGGCAGACTGCTTGAAACTTTTCAACAGCACACGCCACATCATCCTATATTATGAGGATATCATCAACAACCAAAATGTAAAGAAGAAATGTCCCATCAGCACAGTTTTCTTCTTTTTCATCTTTAGATTGATCTTGACTCATTGGTTTTTCCCCTCAGGTGTTAGCACATGTGCAAGAATTTCTGGGGCTTCCTGTTAGAAAGTTACAGAGTAGACAAGTAAAAATACACACACGTCCTCCTTCTGAGCAAGTTCTTAACTGGGAAGATGTGTACAAGTCACTAAGTGGAACTCAGTATGAGCATTTTCTTCACCAAACAGATTATGTTACTTAATTGTCCAATATTGCTGTCCTATTTTTTCTTTTTGTTTTTTTTTTTTACATTTTTGTAGAATGTTACATAGTGCAGGCAGGCATTATTTTAGATCAAGTATATATCATTTTTTCCAATGCCGGATACTAGCACCACTATTATCATTACATTGGGTGTCGAAACCACTTTCTACTTTAGAGCCACCACCGTCATTGTCTTTCAAGCTTTTTATCGTCAAACTGGTCGGTAATAAAGTACAAGGCATAAATTTTTAGGAGGAGAAATATGCTAGGTTTAGCTGAAGAGTAGCTTGTGCAAGCAAGGAGCATTCTTTCAAATTCTTTCCGAGAGTTTAGGAGGAGAAAAATGCTAGGTGTGAGATCTTAGGAGGAGAAACATGCTAGGCTTAATGAAGTTATAGGGATCCATTAACTCTTAAGCTCTGATTAGTTGAAGATGGATATGACATGACACGGGTATGCAAATGCTGCAAAATTAAAAAAATTATGATACAAAAGTAGAATTATATGTGTATAATGTTTTATTTATAATATGAATTTACAATGGTATCACAATTTAAGAAACACAATAATTACATTATAATATATTTTCAAGTTATATTTAATGATTACAAGAAAAAAAATGTACTTTTGTACTAAGAGAGGGAACAAATAACATATATGCATCCGCAAATCAAATAAATTGTGAAACCATTATTCATGCATTAGAATTTATAACTTCCTAGTTTAGATAGAAGCTGTAGTTATATTCGGTGAATCAAGCTTAGCGAAATTAA
Organism: Agave tequilana; assembly: GCA_038442645.1. Classification (NCBI taxonomy): domain Eukaryota; kingdom Viridiplantae; phylum Streptophyta; class Magnoliopsida; order Asparagales; family Asparagaceae; genus Agave; species Agave tequilana. The sequence continues at coordinate 18,298 of JAVJIF010032557.1, forward strand.
GGTTCCCTACATAAAATAAAAACTTGAAGAGTTTTATAGGACTCTATTGAAGTTTGAAAATATTTAGAAGATACGAGTTTCAGTATGGTTAACTAAATTGTTCAACATAATCAGATTCTAGGAAGGTGCCAGAAGAGTGGATGATTAGCACTCTAACCCTTCCTCCCTGGCCCCAAAGACAAAAACACAAATATGGCCGGATCAAGCTTATGACACACACAATGAAACTTCAAGATAGAGTAGTCAATTATAAACTAAGAAAAGAAACGTGTGTTTCTTAAAACCAATTTTTTTTTTTTTATGCTTGGGAGGTCAACCATGACAATTATTTATTTATTAAGGTTATCAATGGAGAGATAGCTAGAGGAGAAAAGTAATCTACAGATGGTCTTCATTGCTTTTGGAAACACTTACAATAAGGGCCCTAAGGAGATAATGTGGCGGGTTTTAGAAAAGAAACAAATATGGTTGCTTTTGTACTAAGAAAGGGCAGGAGGCAGTTGTTGATTTTTTATTTTATTTGTTTTTTTTTTTTTTTTTGGGTTGGGGTGGGGGGGGGGGGGCAGGGAGTTTGAGGTGGTGACTATGGTTGCAATGAGGCTAACCATATGGGTACAATTTTTTTCCCTCTCCTACTCATGCACTAGATACTTTTTTGAGAGAGATGAAGGTAGTGACCACTATGAGGGGAGAGAGTTATAGGTGGTATTAACACTTGCAAGGAGAGTTACAAATCATGGCTATAATGGTGTTTGGGGTGGGGAAGGGGGCCACAGGGGGAAGATAGAGATGGAGGAGGACACAGGCAGTGTGGGAAGTATAGGAGAGGGATGTGAGAGAGAGATGGTGGAGAGGGTGAGGTGGTATGCTTATGGAGCATGGTTCACAGTCGCGGTCTCGGCTGCCGACTCGGCGGGCACTGAGACGGATCGGTCTCGGCGACTCGGATCGGTATTAGGCAATACGCGCAAAACGCTACATAGAAAGCTCAAAAAATTCTGAAAAAATCACGACAAATCTTAAAAAATGTAGACATCCACATTCATGTATCACATATCCAAAATATATCACCTAGCGTACTAAACATAAAGCGAAAGCATAAATACACGCGTCGTCAGTATAGCATATCAAAATACATGCACAATATAGTAAGTTGCACAAACTACATTCATAAATACATGCTAATGTAGTTATTTTCACATTGAATTGCGATGAGGCACAAAATCATCATAATGCCAAGTCGACCGAGTCAACTCCGATTCTCGGCCGAGTCGGTCTCCTCTGAGTTGAGTCGACCGACTCGTGACTCGGACTCGTCTCGGTGCGGGCCGAGACGGATACGACTCGGCCGACTCATCTCCGACTCGGCCGAGTCTTTGAACCGTGTTATAGAGGGAGGGAAGCAAGGAGTTCCTCTCTAAAAGGCATATGAGCCCACACATCGATACATTGTTTACTATGATGGTAAAGGCAAAATTAGAAATAATACATACTGATATTATGTAGATATCAATTAAGGGGATGAGTTTGAAGAAACTAGTTTTTTGAGGGCATATCCACAAGATTAAAACTACGTGGATATTAAAAGAAATAAATTTTATAAGAGGGTGTGGAAGCTATTTTCCTGTCCTCTTGATAAAATTGAACCTTGTTCAGTAAGAAAAGAAAATCTGTCCTCCATGATGAAAGAGTGAAATTATGTACGCAATTTATATGCTAGTAGGAAATAATCAAGAAAAGAAATTTGCATCTCCATGTAAAAATTGTTATATGTTTAAGTGTCTTAGTTGTACTGAAACATTGCCTATTAACTCTGGCATTTAATTTGGAACTAATGAAGGGCGTGCGAGTGGAGAAGAAATATTGTAAAGATATCCGAGATGTAGGTCAAGCTGTGAAATTGATTTTTCAGGCTAGTTAAAAGTAAGATGTGAAGGAAATTGGAGGGATAATGGGATTTCTTGTACCTATTATATGCTCATGGTGTCAGAACTTTCTTTGGGAGCATGAAGTTTACAAACTTAGTGCACCTTATGCTGATGCTTGATGGCGTCAGAAGTTTCTTCAGGAGCATGAAGTTCACAATTATTCAACTAGGATTCTTGGGTGGGTCTGAGACATTTTGTGGGATTTCACTTTTGCTGTTATTAGTTTGGGATTGAAACTGAGATTTTGAAAAAGGGAGTATTGGTTACTGGGATTGGGATTACAACTAGATTGAGATTGGACTCATTTTTAGTCCCATTACATGTACCTAACGTTTGTTAGGATTATGACTGGACTACGTCGTGAAGGTAGACGAAATTTCGGAGATCAAAGAATGGACGTGCACAAGGGATTTGTGCACAGTATAAGTCGACTTATACTTGGTATAGTTGACTTATAATAAGAATTAGTCGACTATAAATTGATATAGTCGATTGGTTTTGCAAACAGAGAGTAAGGGTCTCAATTTTTGATAGATTAGTCGACTTATACTCATTTATAATCGACTAATAGACATGATTAGTCGACTAATACATTGGTATAGTCGACTAAATTGAGTCTGGCTGTTTCTTTTTCTGGATCTGTTTTCAGTTTTGAGTTGGATTCGAGTTTCCTTTTTTCTGAGGCGATGATTGTTCATGTTGATGGAGTTTATATAGGACTAGGAGAGTCCTATGGTCTATAAATAAACCTTGGGGCTTGCCTTCAATGATTCAATGTAAAACAATAAAAAAGGAAAAATTCTTGTGAGAAGCTTTACCCATAAGGATTCGCTGTTCTAGGCGGCCATCAAAAGGCTTGTAATCTTCTTAGCAAGAGGCGTAAGTGTTTTTTTATTGTACTCTCCAAAGTTTAATAAAGTTTATTCTTCTCTCGTGGACGTACACACGATCTGTTTGCTTGGTGGAACCACGTTAAATTGTGTGTTAGCTTTATATACTTCGGAATATCTTCTTCTTTCTTTTTCTTCTCGTTGCTCATCGATCCTGTGTTGCTTCCGCTGTGCCGCCCCAGCGATTGGTCGTGGGGTCGTCCGTTTCACAATAATTGGTATCAGAGTAAGGTCAACGTGAAGATGTCTGCAATCAAGTTCGATATTCAGAAGATCGATAATGTCATTAATTTCAGCAGGTGATAGATTAGGATGAACGCCATCTTTACTCAGAGCGGGTTGAAGAAAGTACTACTCGGAGGGAGAAAAATTCTCAAGACATGAAAGAAGAAACTTGGAAGGAGTTGGAAGAGAAAGTCTTGACGACTATTCAGCTTTGCTTGGCAGACGAAGTGTTGGATGCGTTTTCTACGGAGAAAACATCCTCGTTGTGGGAGCGACTCAGGACCACTATCTGAAGAAGTTGGCAAATCGTTGATTCTGAAGCAGCGTCTTTCTTCTCCGCATGCATGAATGTACACTTATCGTCTCATATTGCAGAATTTTCTCAATTATCAATGATTTAGAAAAATAGAGGTTAAGATAGAAGACGAGAATCAGACACTTCTATTAGCGTGTTCTTTACCTCTTCATACTAGAGCTTTAGGTAAGCTATCATCTATGGAGGCAAATCAACTATCAAGATCAATGAGGTCAAGGAGCATCTGCTCAATAAGGACAAAATTGACAACCAGTTGACAGGTGAGTCTCGTCGTGATGATTCGAGCAAGTTCACTTTTTAAAGGAGAAGAGTAATAATATAAGTTCCACGAGTAACCCAAACACAAGAATTTGGTGTCCAATTGGTGTCACAAAAAAGGACACATTAGAGCTTATTGTTGGACTCGCAAGAAGAAACAATCAGATGCTAATGTCACTGAACTGGCTATAGGAGATGAAAGTATGATGTTCGATGATTCTATCTGTTATAGACAGATCGGTCGGTAACAAATATAGATGGAATATAGACTTTGGATGTTTACAACATATCAGTTCTAATAGGAAGATGTTCTCCTCGTACACTTTGATTCAAGGGGGAGAAGTCTTCATGGAGAATTCTGCTACAAGCATGGTGAAGAAACAATCCAATTTCGTTCTCATGATGGATGCATCACTACTCTTTAAGGCGTTCGTCATGTTCTCGTATCAAGGTACAATCTCATTCTCTTGAAACTCTACATGGAGAAGGGTTCAATTTTAGTTTTGAAGGTGATCTTATGGAAGTTAAGCCCATGTAAGGTTTCAGGCCGAATGTGTCGGCGATTTTTACATGTTACGAAATTTGGATGTTACAGTTGGGGATTGCATTTACCATCGGCTTCAAGATTCGATGTTGTGGAACAATCGGAGACTACAATGGTTTCGAGTTTGAATGTTCAATTTTATCCCGAAAGAAGATTGAGACTAGGTGGTGCCGGCGCACACAAGAAAGTCCAGATCGTTACTCTTATGGTAGAGCAAATTCTCATAAATCCCGCGTTGATCAAGGAGACATTGGGTGATCAAGTTCAGGGTTCAGGTAGGGCCTGAACTTGTTTGACCTAATCAAATTGTGAACCCCATGAAGGGTTATGGAGAAGAGGGAGTGAGATAGGATGAAGTCAAGATTTGTTCAATTATCATTGATGTGAGCACATGGTTCATAGTGGCTATTCTCGGACCTGGACTTATTCAAGTTAAGGAGGAGATTGTTAGGATTATGACTGGAATACGTCATGAAGGTAGACGAAACTTTGAAGATCAAAACGGATGTGCACAAGGAGTTGTGCACAATATAAGTCGACTTATACTTGGTATAGTCGACTTACGATGAGAACTAGTCGACTATACATTGGTATAGTCGACTGGTCTTGCAAATAGAGAGTAAGGGTCTCGGATTTTTGATAGATTAGTCGACTTATACTCATGTTTAGTCGACTAGTAGACATGATTAGTCGACTAATATGTTGGTGTAGTCGACTAAATCGGTTCTGGCTGTTTTTTGATCAGTTTTCAGTTGAGTTGGATTTGTGTTTCCTTTCTTCTGAGGCGATGATTGTTTGTATTCATGAGTTTGTATAGAACTAGGAGAGTCCTATGGTCTATAAATAAACCCTTGGGGTTAACCATCTATGTGTTCAATGTAATACAATAAAAAAAAGAGATTCATTTGAGAAGCTTTGTCATAAGGGTTCGCTGCTCTAGACACCATCAAAGAGCTTGTAATCTTATTATACTCCAAAGTATAATAAAGTTTCTCTCCCTTCTTCCCGTGAATGTACACACGATCTTTGATTGGTGGAACCATGTTAAATTGTGTGCTGGCTTTCTATACTTCGAAATATCTTCTTTCTTTTTCTTCTCGTTGTTCGTCGATCCTGTGTTGTTTCCGCTGCGCCGCCCTAGCGATTGGTTGTGGGGGCTGTCCGTTCACAACAACGTTCTTACTTTCAAACATCGTCTCACATATTTTTCTCAAATAAGTTTCTTGGACTAAGCCATTTTTGGGATTCTTCTTTCTCCCATCCACTTCTAATTGCCCTCCTTTCTTTCTTGTGCCAATTTTTAAAATTTGATTATTTATAGATAGTTTTATTTAATATTTCTATTATATAGTTTTAAATTAAATAATATTTATTTATTGTTTACTTTTATTTTTATAGTTATAATTTTTTTGGAGAAGTGTTATTGAATATTAATGGATAATTTTTTAGAATGTATCATGTCGGTTGTGTTGTGCTCCGATACCAATTTTTGTTGATCAACGCCGATGTAATAAGAGAGAAACACCGAGTTGAAAACTCGGCAGGGGAAAGCGTAGAAAATCTATCACTAGCAAGCAATAAAGACAAATTATTACAAAATACAAGAACACTAGATTTAGCGTGGTTCGGCAAGAGTGTCTACCTCTACGGGGAGTAGAAGAGAAATTATATTGAAAACAGAGAAGAAAATACAAGATTACAAGAATTCTCTCTCTCAACTCTCAATGGTGGAAATATCTCTTGAACATGACTTTCCTTGACTTACCTTCAAAGGCCACCTCCAAGGGGTATATATAGGCTTATAGAATGATCCTAATCCAACCCAAACTTCGACAATTCTGTTGAGAAACAAAACTCTTGAATTCTTATATGTTATTAGAGAGATCTCATCTCAATATATATATATATATATATATATATATATATATATATATATATATATATATATATATATATATATACAAACAGGTATTGGTTTATGGGTATTGTAAATCCATAACCTAATTACCTTATTATCCATCTAAACTAACTCTCTCTCTCAACCTGGAGCATAAATATCTAACATGCGCAACTTGTTACATAGATTAAAGAACACCTGGGGTGAGACAGTTTTGATAAGAAGATCCGCTAGCTGCATCAAAGAAAGTGTGAACAGAAAGCAACCACTTTCTTAGTCCACGCATCTTTGACAAAATGACATTCAACCTTAATATGCTTGGTTCTCTCATGGAATACAGGATTTTGGCAATGTAGATAGCAAACTGGTTATCACAATGCATAAGCATGGGTCCAGATTGTCTAAAACTAAGCTCCATCAGTAAATTCTTTAGCCAAACCATCTCACATGTAGTGTGAGCCATAGCTCTATATTGAGCTTTTGCACTTGAACGAGATACTATATCTTTCTTTTTACTCCTCCAAGTCACAAGGTTTCCTCCCATAAAGGTACAATACCCAGTAATGGACTTTCTATCTCTTCTGTCACCAATATATCCTGAATCAGAGTACCCAGAGATGTGTACATGTCCATACTTATACGCTAGGCCTTTCCCTGGACAACTCTTGATAAAAGTTATAATTCTTAGTGCAGCTGAGCCTCTCTAGGTTCGCATGAACCTACTTAGTACCCAACAACAAAGATTATATCTGGTTTAGCGACCGTCAGATAAATCAACTTCCCAATCAATCTCCTATAACTTCCTGGATCATCAAGTAGGTGACTGTTATTAAACCACAAGTCCACATTAGGTTTCATTGGAGTGTTAGCAGGCTTGCACCCTAAAAGTCCTGTTTCCATAGAAGATCCAGAGCATACTTTTGTTGAGAAAGAAGTATGCTATGTTTTTGATGTGCAATTTCAATTCCTAGAAAGTATCTAGGACCCCATGTCCTTGGTCACAAAATGACGATTAAGATACTCCTTTGTCTCCAATAGCCCTCCAGGATCACTGCCAGTTAGCAAAATGCCATCAACATACACCACCAGAACTACAATACCAGACTTTGTGCGCTGAACAAAGACAGAGTGATCTGAGTGACATTGGTGAAAACCAACGCCAGAGATGGTAATGCTGAACTTCTCAAACCTCGCCTTTGGACTCTGCTTGAGATCATATATAGCCTTTTTGAGACGACAAACCTTATTCTCCCCATGAGCAATATACCTTGGAGGTTGCTTCATATACATTTCCTCCTGAAGGTCACCATATAGGAAGGTATTCTTGACATCCAGCTGGCACATGGGCCATGACAAGTTAACAACGATAGAGAATATGATTCTGACGGAGTTCATTCGGGCAACAGTCGAGAATGTTTCAAAATAATCTATGCTATATTTTTGAGTATAACCTTTGGCCACGAGTCCGGCCTTATAGCGATCCACTGATCTATATGGGTGATACTTCAAAGTATAGACCCAGTGACATCCCACAATAACGACATTTGTTGGTGCTTACACCAACTCCCATATTCCCTTAGAAACAATAGCATCAATCTCCTCGTTTATGGCCTGCTTCCAGGTGGGCACAGATAAAGCCTCCTCACAAGACTTGGGTATAGACTTAGAAGACAAGGATAGAGCAAACTGATGAAACTGTGAGGTTAAGATGATCATATGAAATAAAATTTGAAATAGGATGATCAGTGCAATACCGTTTACCTTTTTGAAGGGTAATGAGAATATAAATATCAGATGGAGGTGATGATGGTTGAACAGGAGAACCGTCTACCGTTGAGGGGTTGGTCGAAACTGATGCAATGGTAGGTACCTTTTGCGATGAGTGTATACGATTCGAAAACATTTAACTGGTGCCCGTACTAGCGTTGATTCTTTTCGCTCTGAAGTGGGTTCAGGTGGCACTGGCGAAGAATCAAGAGAAGCAGGTGCAGGTGAACACAGACAGTAGAAGAGGAATAGATGCAGACGTAGAACCAGGAGCCGATGGAGAGAAATATGGAACAAATTCAAAAACGTGACGTCGACAGACACAAAATATTTTTTGGTAGAGAGATTGTAATATCAATATCCTTTTTGTGTTCGAGAATAACCAACAAAGACACGTGATAGATCTAGGAGACAATTTGTCTAACTCCGGAGTTAAGTTCTGAACAAAACAGGTAGAGCTAACCACCCGTGGAGTCATGGAGAAAACACTTTTGTGAGGGTGGAGACTAGAGAATAGAATTTTTTTCACCAAGGACAGATGAGGGCATCCTATTAATCAGATAACAAGCACTTGACACAACGTCTGACCATAAATATTTTTGAACACACATATGCATCATTATGGTCCTAGCAACATCCAGAATATGCTTATGTTTGCGTTCAACAACTCCATTTTGTTGGGAAGTATAAGAGCAGGATTTTTGATGAATAATCCCATTTTTGAATAAAAGACAGATATCATTTTTAATATACTATAAGGCATTGTCAGTACGAGGCACACGAATGAAAGTAGAAAAATGATTTTTTATCTCATTTAAAAGAGCTCAATAATACTGAAAACTTCTGACCTCTCTTTTAGTAAGTACACCAGGTCATGCGAGAGAAGTCATCAACAAAAAGCATAAAATATCTAAAATCTTTAATAGAAGATACACGACTAGGACCCCAAACATCAGAGTGGATTAACTTAAAAGGAGATCTACTACGATTAGTGACTCGACTAGGATAGGCAACACGATGATGCTTACCTAACTTACAAGATTCACATCCTAAAGAAATAGAAAATGTAACCGGAATGACAAATCCAAGTTTTTGCACTGAAGCATGATCCATGCGCCAGCGTCAAAGCAGAACGGGATCAGGCTGATCTGCAATCAAGCCAGTCGGGGTCACTCTGTCATCCAAATAGTACATGCCTCTTCGTTCACGCCCGAACCAATCATTCTTCTAGTTAACAGGTCTTGAAAGACACAATGAGAAGGAAAAAAAAGGTAATTTTGTAGTTATTATGCTTCGTAAATTGACTGATAGTGATAGGTAAGAGGCTGACAGGAATTTTGTCACAAATCGGACATCAGTAAGTGTTAAGTATGGAGTAGCGTGAATAACCACATTTTCCAATACATGTGAATGAGAACCATCAATAATTTTAACAGAAGGATAGGTACTTGGCAGGTTTAATGACATAAAATTTTCTTTATTACCTGTCATGTGGGAGGAGGCTCATGAGTCTAAAATCCAGGAGTTTTGAGGAGGGGCAATATAGATATGCTTACCTGAAGAGGATGCATGAGTTGCTGAATGACCGTTCTGAGAGAACTCTAGCTGACATAGTCAATCATATTCCACCTGCGATAGTATAACAGTGGAAGAACTAGATGAACCAAGGATATTAGATGGAGACTGAAGAGTGTCACATGGGGCATGAGGCTCAGAATTAGCTAGTTATGCCCACTCGGGTGGGCCAAACTTCATCCAACACTTCTTAGAGATATGGTTTATTTCGACCACAGTGCACCGTGTCGCGGTCCCTTTTTATACGCATTTAGTTGTCCACCAAGAAAATGCGTCCCACGTCAAATGAACCACATCCTCTGTCAGAGTTGCGTCCGCGACCACGACCACGGCCTCTGCCACATCCAGAGTACATGGTAGACTGATCAATAGATGATGCAAAGAACACATTAGTGCCAGTAGAAACATGCATGACTCTGGAGAAAGTGACAGTTAACGTGAGAATATTATCTTTTCCTCGTATCTGACCACAAACCTGGGATCTGAGTGTAGGACTCAGGCCAGATAGCTGAAAAGGCTAGGAGCAGTATGCTAATTTATTTGATGATTAAAATAAAATACATGGAATTAACTGAAATATAGGGGGTGTTATTGGTTGAAGTACTCTCCTGTCTTCATTGGAAGAATCAGATCACTCAATAGCCTTATAGTGGGTGATCATTTATTGCAGTTAGGTAGGAGGAGCACTCGGCTGCCTTGCATCGGAGCTGCCTCGGGGGTAAGGATGTAGTCTTTGAGGAAGCCTTGGCGGACAAATTTTTTCAGGTACTTCTGGAGGCTTCTGTAGTGGATGGTATGGTGCCCACTTACTGCCATGATAAGAACAATATTCTTTCGCTCTGGGAGTGTATCATATTGGATTGGCTTTTGGTGCTTTACCCACGGCTGGTCCTTGATAATGCTGAAGACTTCGTTGATGGTGAGGCTCAGTAGAGTGAAGTGTTGTTTCATCTTGAAAGCTTGGAGAGGATTTGGTGAGAGGACCGGTAACACCTGTCTTTTGTAGGTGGGATACCCCCGTTCTGGCTACTGGCACCGGTTGAAATTTCGTACCGCGACTTCGACTTCTCTCCGTCATTGTCGCATTTAAGATACTGGTTGGGGGAGCTCTTCCTCGCTTCCTCCAACAAGATCTAAGGCTGAGCTCGGGATAAAACTTCACTCATCCCAGTGATATTATGCTTCAGTAGGTGTTTATTTAGTGGGTGAGAGATCTCCATTCCGCTGATGAACGTGAATGCACATATATCTTCATCGCAATTGGGAACCTTGGCGAGCTGGTTCTGAAAATAGTCGATGTATGACTTGAGGCGTCGCCTTATCTCATTTTGACAGTCAGAAAGTGGTGCTTATTCTTCTTGGCTTCTCGGGGGGAGGCATATTGGTTGAGAAACGCCTTGATTATCTTCTCAAAATTGTGGAGCGAATGCGGCGGCAGAGAGTAAAACCAATCCGAGGTCACACCTTTCAAACTGGATGGAAAAATCAGGCACAATATGGGTCACTGCAGGAGTAGACCACCATCTTATCTCGAAAATGCCTAATATGTTGGATTGGGTCACTGGCTCTGAAGTAGTAGTCGAAGGTCGAAGTTGTGAATTTCTTTGGGAATTCACACTCTAGAATCGCTTCAGAGAGGGGAATCGGAGACCTTGGCAGTGACATGCTTCGGTCTGCTATGGAGTTGCAGCTTCACCTCAATCCATCTCTGGACTAGCTCGTTGAGAGTTCAGATGTCACAGAACTCCTCGATCCTTCTCCAGATCTTGCCGTGTTGAACTCCCATTTGGAAACGAGGTGAATCAGCCTCGTTGACAGAGCGGTCTTCGTGCAGGGGAGAAGTTGGTCTGGACCGCCTCAGGTTTGTGATGGGCCTATTGACCCGAGTCTCCCCAATTTCAGGTTTGTCCTCCGGTTGCGTTTGCACCTGGGTTTTTTGGAGGACGATGATTTGCACCTGGAGTTGATCGTTGTGTTGTTTCAACGCCTCCTGCTCTCAAGCATCATTATCGCGGTGGAGAGTTGCTAACTTTTGGTCACGATCTGACTGGGCTTGTTGCTCTTTCATCTGCATTTTCATGTCGACGAGCATCTGGAAGATCTGGCCTTTGTACAACGGCGGCGATCGGGCACTGGTGGCTGCCCTTAGGAGATGAGGAATCAATGTCCTCTGCAGCATGCTCACGGTTGACGGCGTGTGGGGAGACCGTGCCTCCGGCGATGGTATTGGTCTTGCTTTTGGACAAGGCGCCGTTGTGGACGATCGTTTGTCTCTTCGGGGCCATCGACGCTAGGGAAGAGCTTTTTGAGGAAGGATAGGGGTTTGGTTTGAATGGGAGGAAGATCTTGAGTGTAGACTCAAGATCTTAATGAAATTACCAATTTGTAGGGATAAATCTACGCCACGAGCAACTGGATGCCCGATCGAACCTGTCAGAGCACACATAAAAGGAAGGCACCTTTAGGTTAGGAGTACAGGTGTGGTGCTGACGTAAAACCTCTAGCGTGAGAATCAGTAGTCGGTAAGGGAGGAGGAGGATCAACAGAGGGAAATTGCCGGCGTAGTGGTAGTGGACTGGTAGAGAAAAACTGTCAACTTGGTGTGATATGTGCTCTTAGGATTTGGAAAGCGAGGAGACATATTTATACGTGACAGACGGGGGAGTGGATGTGAATATGGATAGATGCAGATCTTCAGTTGCTTGGTTTGAATTTACTGATCCTTGTAACCGTTGAGACCATATTCAAGTCGTTAGGATTGGTGCGCAGAGGGATGATGTGGTGTTATCTTCAACTGCTTGTTGAGCTGTAAGGCGACTCTGGATGAGGAAGAGGAGTCGCGTAACAGATTCTGCGACTCGAAGGAATTCGTCTGAATCTGTCCGTGGTGATGGATAAGGTTGCCACGTGACGGGATATTCGGTCCCGGAGTCGAGTCGGCTCCGGGTGTTATACGACTTCGGACTTTGGGGCGAGAGACATCTTCGGAAGGCAGTATGGCTTTAGAGTTGTGGTTGAGGGTTGTCGTCGTATTTAGGCGTGGTTGAGATTCTGGAGCGGGGACCCAGAGAGCTCCCAAATGTTCCTGCCACTGGACACGTACCGTGATCCTAGCATGGGTCAAATTTTGACCACTACAGTAACAAAGAACAAACTCTTTTGCAAATTTATGGGATTGCAATTTGTGATGAAACAGAAAATTTTACTTGAATGTGTTGTGCAGTTAAAGCACTAGAGATTACAAGTAGGCCACTGATATTACATTCTGCTGATGATCTAAACAATTAACGGTATCTTCCTATCTTCCCACCCCCACCCCACCACCCCCGCCCCCCACCAAAAAAAAAAAGGAAAAAAATTCTCTCTCATTAGTCAAGAAAAAATTGAGCGATAGACTGTCGATCATTTTGATATATTTCCAATTCCATGCATTGTGTTGGATGCATCCAAGCCTGCAGTGTTTTAGATGCTGAAGTTTGTGTATCAGTGTGGAATGGAAAGGTGTATTATTATACAAGTGCACTTGATGTCTATTGCTGAGTTGCACTGGACAATATGTTGATTGCTTTGCTATTGAACTTTGCATGAGTTTGTCTCTTTTGCTTTGGCACCGAGAGTTTTTGTTTTGTCTAATTAAGCTAGAGAGTTGAGCATTACTTGGTTTGTTAAACTTCACTTTCTAGAAGTGGGCTTTTATTTCTTTTTATTATTATGGTACTTTACATTTGGGTTCAATGTCAAGCTTGATTTACTAATGACATTGGTGACCTAGATACATCATACGAACAGCATTTACTGCATAATTTCAATTTTCTTCCCTGGTGTAGACCAAGTTGGGTTAACCCGAAAGATAGGCTTCATGGTTAGTTATATCTTAAGTGAAGGTTGTGGTTTCTCGTTAGTTTCCAATGCTATTCTTTAATGAGAACGCATAACAAATAGGGATTAGTGCTAGAAGCACGGTTTCCACTTGAAGTTTTCTAAGTTTTTGGGAGGGGGATGGAGATCTGTGTCCCATGTAAAGGCCTCAAACTGGTATCGTCTGCACGGTGTTTTGCCCCTAACAGTTCTCATCTTTTTTAGCTTAACATCAAGTGCAGTTACTTTTGTTGTTGCGAAAACATTACAAGTTTAGGTTCAGCCCGGTGTTGAAACCATGTTGTCGCAGCCATTTAGTAAGTAACCTGGGAGGCCCGTTTGGTTCTTTTGAGTGCAGGTTGCGATGCAGTTGTGCTGATACCAAAAAAGACAACTTGTTTGTGCTTAATAATGCACTTAATTATTGTGTATATCACTCGTTCGAACATTGCCTAGCCAATTAACATTTATATCCCCCATTTTGATGACAAACTCAGATTACCCAAGACATTTTGTTGCATGATGACTAAGCATCAAACTAATAACAAAACATATATACTAAATGCAGAAATGTTGACAGAAAAGAGTTTGATAGATCTGTTTACATTTTGGATACAAAGTCAACGACACTTGTCAAATTATATTGATCCTTCCTGAACTCTTAACTATATATTCTGCAAGCTTTGAGAGGGAGAAACTAGCAGTTTCTGAGTGTCTGCTTGTGGGGAGAGGGTTAAAGTGCACAAAATCTCTCATCTAATTGGACTTATATACTTACCTTTTTAATTCAAAAAAATAATTCAGCAACTGCCTATGTTAACAGTGAAGATATTAGATCAATGGGGTCTGTAAGCAGTAGCAACTGAAGCCAACTAGATGAATTTATGGACCTATCAAATACAATCTTCGACTTTTTCAAGATACTAGGCAGTGATTTTTATGCTTTACCACACAAGCTATTAAATGTTTGATTCAGTCACCCAATGTTGGGCCTGCACTTACCCAGGTAAGGCATTCTTAGCTTCTTATAGCTCTCTTTCTTTTTTAGATGCTGGATTTACACAGACGTATTGGGCTGATAAATTTGATTGGTACTTGATATCATTACTCTGATATAGTTTGCTCATTTGAGGAACTTGGGCCAGGAGCCGATGGCTGCCTTTTCCTTCTATCGAGGATTCAAAAAATATAAGGTTAATATAAAGCCATTCTTGATGAACTTGCTTGAGATAAACAAGAGCCCTGTCATGGTTAAGCATGACTTCTAACTTGATTGCATTTGAGTCAGTAGAGAACCATTTTTCTCTATGAATGATATTATTTCACTCCAATTTCGTACCGATCTCTCCACAGGAAATCATACAGAAAATTGATGGCTATGTGAGTCTATCCATGCGATTATGCACTCTTCAATTAGGAAGTATGTTTCTACAAGGCCTTCTGTTTCTTTGGTGAGTCATCTCAGATATCCTCGGGGACATCTATGTTTTGTAGAAAGGGTTCCTACAAGCAAACCAATTTCTCAAGGTAAATTAAGAAACAAGAAAGACAGTTCTTTTATATTGGTATTAGTTTGTGATCCGCTTTTGGTGAGTCCTTCAGTGATGAACTCTTGGCAATAATCCTATATTTTGTCTTTTGCATGAAGAGGGTTTTACCATGATAGAAGCAAGAGGGTAAATGCTTTTAGTATACAGACATACGTTCTTCCACTGCAATGAGAGTACACCAAACAACCCAATCATGATGGGGAATACGAGAGACTAAATTTAATTATGGTCTTCGTTCACGAGAAAAGAAAGAAAAGATAAAAAAGAACAAACAACCTAATAATGGGTAAGCTTGAACAATTGTTTACTTTTCTTTTTAGGACATAAAAAAACTTAATAATGGTCCCAACTCAGTTTGGTTATTTATATAATCCATGGAATATATCCAGGAGGAATATTATGATTGCTAATTATACCCTTTATGAACATTTTGTTATTCTTATCTATGCAGTATGTCTATTATAAAATATAATCTTACAGTACCGCATGTCTTTTATTCATGCAATGCATCCCTGACAAATGATTTGTTCAAATTCTAATGAATGTTTAAAGAGTTCTAGAAAAGCAATCATATAGTTGAATGACAATGTCACAAAACAATATCCTTGGGAGCTGATTCCATCCTCACAAAGTAAAATTAGAAGTTTCTCTTCGGCCAAAAACCTTGCATCTTGTTCAAGATTACCTATCGATGTTTATCCGTAGAGAGGAGAACGAAGGATATGTGCCCATCTAGATCAGAATCCATCACCTTATTCTCAGCAGTTCAATCACCTTTGTTATCGTGCTGCAGCCTAACCTTGCGTGTCCCATGGTAGAGGAAAGTGCAACTCTAGGAGAAGCTTGGCTTACATCCCTTGACGTTAACTTGTCGCGAGAAAAAATATTGAGCCAATATGCTTGCGTTTCAACTCATTATATTACAATTAAGAAATAACAACTTTCCCTAGTATCCATTTAGATATTTATATATAGGAATGATTTGTGTTGGATGAGAGGAAAATAAAATTAAGGACTTAAAGAAATTGGGTGTGGGCAATGAAGCTTGCGTGCAGTTGTCATACAGACACCCAGCAATCTGAGAGACTCATGACCTCATTCTTTGCCTTTACGTTTTGTACAGTCTTTACATAAAGTTGAAGCTTTTATGCGCTCCTCTTTCCCCAGATACTTCTCATTTGGCTAATCACTCAGCACTTACGAGTTGAGTTTATCTTAAATACTGAAGCCTTTGTCCGGAGGGGAGACTGGGGAAGCTATGTGTATTCCACTAGTGTGTCTAATTGCTCAGTTTTAGTTTATAATAAGAGGAAAGCTTTGTTCCTTTGCTAAGGAATAATTATTTGGCTTATCAGATTTTTTTCTTTATGTTGCAGTGCCTTGTAAGTAACAACTCGAACTGAATCAAACTCTGTAAGTTTGTGAATATAAGTTACTTTACAGTAAAGTGTGTAGTACTTATAGCATAATTTTGTGTTACTGCAAAAGAGAGAACCTATAGCTCATTAAAAGATATAGTATGGATACATATACACTGTTTTGTTCATTTCAACTGTTGTAGATAAGGAAAATTAATAGGACATAATTTTGATCAGCACTTGACAAGAGATTTTTTAAGCTGAAGTAATTTATATGTCTTCCATAAGAGAGTGGTTTATGGTCTTTGTGCAAAATCCCCGGGTATAGAGGCATTGCATAATAACTATATTTGTGAATCACTTACAAACCGTTTATGCGTTTTGGACATCTCCAATTTAATCATGTATTCATAGGTAATTTGTAGTTATAGTAATATAGAAATACTGTACACATTTTTTATGAATCATGTTAACCAAATATTTTGTGAAGATTTCAAAACAAAGTGTCATATATATACTTTGTTGGATAAATAGTGTTATCTGTTGGTATATTTGTGGTTGGACATTCTGTCTGGTTTCTTTTCTCATATTGTCTCTGTTAACAGTGGTGTTAGGGAACATGCATGCATCCTTCCAAATCAATAATTTCTTTTCGAGCATGGCCACCTTTCTTTGACCAAAGAGATGATAATGAAACGCAGTTTGAACTGCATAGTTCTGTTTTTGTATGCTTGATTTGTGATTGGCTGATGACCGATTCAGCTTCAGGAAAATCCTATCGTATATTCTCAACTTAGTCCCTTATTTTTGATATGGATTGTTTTCAGTCAAATGAAGGTAGCTGAAGTGTATTTCAGCTCACAATACATTCCCATGATGTCAATCTAACTCAGCACAAAAGTTATGCTTCTATAGGCAAATGAATGCCGAGAGTTTGTTGTATTGAATCTCTACTCGATTCAGTGCCATGGTTAACTGACATTCTCTAGCCTGGACCTATTATATAGGTCCGTTTCGGGATCCAGGTCAGGGTGATTTGATAAGATCAGTCGATATGAAGGAAATTACGTCAAGGCTGAATTGTTTCAAGTTTTTACTCCATAACTGGACTTAGAAAATTCAAACACTCCTAACTCACGATAGGATCCTTTTGTCTGCCATCATCTCTGGAGACTGAACCAGTACTACAAAAGATTTCTACTTATGTGGAGATGCGTAACTTTTGCTTTGATCAGAAACTTTAGTTCTTAATTTGGTCATGGAATCTCGAAGACAAGATGCATGGTACTCAAAGAAATGCTTATTTAGATTAAATTAGTTGACCAGATTTGTCTTGATTCGTCGCAGATTCTCCTTCCTTCTCTTTTCTTGTCGTCGACTAATGTGACCTAGCCATTGGTCTTCTCACTGTTGAAGTAGACATTCATGGCTTGGATGTTGCCCCAGAGCAACAATAGATTAGAACGAAAGCAAGCATTGAGAGAAGGTTGTCTCCCTCCTTTTGTAAAGCAACTAACGCATGATTAGCTTTGGATTACTATATTGGCACACGATGGCTGGCTATAGCTTTCCAATAAAAGCCAAGGAAAGGAAAGCTCTAAAGCTCTTTATAAGTGGCCATTGATTGAACATAAAGATCCAATCTCTTAGGTATTGCTTAATGAATTTTTGACCAGACTTTCTCTTTGACTAGATCAAGTTTGAAGCTCATAGATCATGGTGAGAGTATTGACAATGGCATTTTAATTAAGGTTGTCATCAATAACTTTGATATTGATTGATGGCTGCAAAACATGGTGGGGGTGTAGATGAAAGTGGAGAGGGAAAGGAAAGCTTTTAGGTCCCTTTCGGAGGAAAACAAATTTGTCCTGAGGGCAACAAACTATCATGCATGAAGCTAAGTGTTCATAATAAAGTTGGAGAAGAGTGGCATTAGGTATCTTTGGCTGTATCAGAAGTTTGTATGGAGGGAAGAAGGGAAGAAAATTTGACGTTGGCACTAAAAAGGGAAAAGCAAAGAGAGTAGGAACCAATAAAGATTCACACTTATAATTAACTATGGTCCTGTTAAAGGTTCAAGTTAATGTGTCGTGTGCACGCAAGGATGCATTATATATGATGGTCGAGTGTAGATTTATTCAATACAATGTGTCACGCCCCGCTTTTCAAAATACGTGGAAACGGAGTCGCGACGAGAGTTGGCGACGTATATACGCGAGAAAAATTCCCCACACATATACGCTAAGCCTAAAGTAACCTGAACAAGCTGTAAAATCTACTATGATAAATCAATATCACTGTAATATGACATATAAATATCTAACACAATGATAACAGATGAATAAAGGAAAAAAAATGGCAACTGGATGCAATAAAGATAGAATCGGGAAATAACATGAATAAAAGAGGAAGAATACCTATAGTCAAGAAAAGAGAGACTCCAGCTTCTCGTAACGCGTACGATCACACGAACGCCTAAACAATACAAGAAAATATCCAATACCCTGGACATGTGAATTCAGGGTCGTCAGAAGCGACCTAATGAGTGTGTGTAAAGGGAAAGGTGCTCGTGCATAAAAACAATGTAAGCAATAACATGATAATTTGAAAATAAAAGGTAACAAAATAATCAATATCAATAGCAAACTATGAACGATATATAACTGAAATCATGATAAAAGAAAACAGATATGTCAAGATATGTAACCTAGCATATGACACTAATCTGGTATACAGTCTGATCATGTGTACAATCATATACTATCATAGTTATATATACGTACAGACGGGTGATCACGGTCAGTCACAATACCTTAACAGTTTATCATTATTAATTATGTTAGCGAACACTAATTGCCACATGTAATAGACGCATCTCAACTACGCCTACCACACATGCCAATCGAGATCCTCAGTTATTGAAACTGATCGGTTGGAGACACTGTCTGTGTTTTAAGTGGGTCCCGTGCATACCCGGGACCACGGCCCAAGACTCCTGGCGCTGAACCAGGACCTACCGCAAGGTAGTCAGGAACATGTATAACAGGAACAGGTACATGTATAACAGGATCATGAAACAGGACGAGGTGCCAGTCACCCCACGGAAACCCTGCAGTGGAACCCTCTTTCGGCTGCGCAACCTAAATCCTAGGTCCACTCAAAATATAGACGCTGTCTCCTCCATCAATCTCCCCAATCCCAGTGTAAGTTGTTTAATATCATGTTATTAGTTTATCAAGATTGGTTAATGTGCATGTTACTTAAATCACTAGGATAACTCATGGTAGTAACGGTAACAATATCAACATGTGTAATCAGGATACCGGTATAACAGGAATATAAATATCAGTGAATAGGATACCGGTATAACAGGAATATGTAACAAGTA
Source organism: Agave tequilana (assembly GCA_038442645.1). Taxonomy (NCBI): domain Eukaryota; kingdom Viridiplantae; phylum Streptophyta; class Magnoliopsida; order Asparagales; family Asparagaceae; genus Agave; species Agave tequilana. Next base: position 37,852 of record JAVJIF010032557.1, read on the forward strand.
TAACATGAAGGTGTTGTTACCGTTTAATAATATTTTCCTAGCAATTAATGGTAACATGGATATGATGGTTATCAGGTAGATACCAAGTATAATCAGTCAAGTTTTTCAGGTAAATAAAGATATTCAGGATGAGTAATGACCTACAGTCATGAATAGAATAATCCGGGCAATGTATATAATCAACTCATATCCTCAAAGTCATCGATATATCCATCCTCTAAGTCATCAATAAATCAAATCGATCAATAGCTGTCATAAAACTCCAAACATGTAATATAGTCAGTGATATCAATGAAATCATTCGTAATAACTCTATCTTCATAACTGAAATAGTCAAGAACCAATCATGAAGTAATATATACATCCTCGAGATCAAAAATCAGACTTATCCAACCATAATAAAGATCAAAACTAAATAATATAACGTCCTCGATCAACATAACATCTCAATCATCTCTACATCTAATATCCAACATTGATAAGATCATCAGTACTCAATCAAATCACTAGGGTAATTCCAAAAGTCATTATTTCATCAATCCAAAATAAAGATCATAATTAAGGAGTGTCACATCCTCGATCAATATGAAATCTAACTCCTCCCTATATCTAGTAATCAATATCAATAAGGTCATCAATACATCAGTCAAACTCACCAATGAGATAATCCAAAAATAATGGCTTCTAACATTATAGAAGTCAGTCTCATCGTATACACTAGCGTAAAGGTAATTATATTCATACATATCCATGTATCGCTAAAATAATCTATCGATAAAGCAACATCATGTCTAATTCATTCTCAATATCCAAAGGACTTCTAGTCGGAATAGTCACCAACAATTTGTCTGATAAATACCATACATAATATGAATCTCTAATCCTCAATCGTCAATCAATCAGCCTTAAGACCAATATACTTATATTCTAAGATTTATCACAACTAGGTCAGTTACAAGATCAAGTCCCGTCTACGGTATATCAATATTAGGTCTAAGCAAACAACGGCGATTCCCAACACATGAAATGACACTAATACAAGCTCATATCAACCAAGCAAATAAGGTGAACAATCACTAATGTCTCATGAAGTGATACAATTCAAACTGATAAAATACAACAGAAAGTCACATAAAATGATAAAAGTAACATGTAAGTACATATTGACAACGGTAAATACACAAGAACAAACACTCACAATAAAATTTAATAAAATTAAATAAAGAAGTGAAACACTCACAAAATTCTTATTTATTTGAAGAAGAAAGAGAACACTCACAAAATTAAAATCACACAAAGAAAGAAACACTCACAAAATTCTTATTTACTTGAAGAAGAAAGAGAACACTCACAAAATTAAAATCACACAAAGAAAAGAAACACTCACCTGAACTCGATCACAATCTAAAGCACTGAAATTCTAGGATCCCGATAAATCTACATAAATATTTCAATAGGAATTGTTAGATTTTCAAAAGGATATTTTAAGGAGTTTAAATCTTGATTAATTAGTTTGGGAGTTAGAAATATGATTCTCTGAGTCTAATGAATTTAGTAGGTTTGGTTTAAATCAATTTCTTATTTTTTTGTTAAATTTTTAATAGACTTTAAAACATTAAATACTTAACGGGTTTGAATCTAACATTAAGGAAAAGGTTTAAAGTGGGTGATTTGATTTAATTTATATGACATTAATCTAAAATTTTTATCACAGAAAGTAAAAGTATTGTAGAATATTATTATATTTTTATCTATTTTTTTGATAATTTAATAAATTATTTTAATATGCAAATTCACTCTCTCTTTATCTCTTTTTTTCTCTCTCTTTTCTTTTTCTTTTTCTTTTTTTTTAAACACAACAGCCCAGGCCTAGGCTTATGTACAGGCTCGGGCTAGAGCAGGTCGAACCAACCAGGCCCAGGCCTGGTCCGGCATTCTTCTTTTTTTTTTTTCTTTTTCCCCCCCAACAGGGCCTTTGGGCTCTGCTGTGGCCCAGGCGGCCTGGCCCGGGCCAGGCCCGGCCAGACCTGGGCCGGCCAGGCGGGGGGCCAGGCCAGGCCCAGGGCGGGTCTGGCCTGGCGCTGCACAGACTGTCGGGTCTGTGCAGCGCAGGTATTTTTTTAAATAAATTCTTTGTTAAAAAAATTCGAAAAAAAATGTAATTTAAAATATGAGTTGGTATATCTTCACATTTATTTTAGTTGGATTTTAGATTGGTTTTGATGTATACAAAGATTCGTAGATAGCCCTAGTAATTGACATGATATTGAATAAATTATTTGTATTATATTAATTAAGAAAAATTAATTTACTTACTTGGATTTAATTTGTTCAAATTAAGGCTTTGTATTATATAAAAATTATTTTAGGTAAATTTCTAAGAACTATTAAATATATTATGGTGAGTTTTGTCATATGGGTATAGATAAGTTGAATAACAGATGTTGAGATTAATAATTTATTTATTTGGTTCTAATTTACTTTAATTTATTTTTTTAGAATAACTGAAATTAATTTTACAAGTTAAATTCTACTTACTTGAGTTGTTCCTCCTTGCGTTCTCCTCAATCTCTGTACCTCGAAGCCCTTGAAAGTGAGGAGATTTTAGATTAGGGTTTCTCTGAGGTAGAAGAGAGAGAAAGGGTTTGGGTTTTATATAGGTTATTAGATAATTTAGAAACATGAATTCCAGTTAGGTTTAGAGTGCTTAATTTAGTAATTAGGATTAGGATGTGAGTTGGATTGGAATTTGAATTATGATTATATATTTAGATTAGATATAGATTTGAATTAGGATTAGGATTTATTAAGATCATGATTTTGAAAATAAGATTTGGATTAGGATTGGGATTAGAATTGGGTTTTGGGTTAATGGGTAAGAATCTTAATGGTAATGGGTTATAGATTATTATTGGGCTTTAATTAAAAGAAATAAGTAATATGAAGAATAAGAAAAATAGATAGTGGACTTGTGGGCTTAGTTTTTGGGCTTAAAGAAAAATAGAAAAAGATGAAAATAAAGAAGTGGGCTTGGCTCATGTGGGCTTAGCATAAAAAGGAGAAGAAAACAAAAGGAAAAGGAGAATGGGCTGAGCTTATTGCTTGAAATGAAAATAATAATACTACAAATTAATAATAATTTAAAATAATTAAATATAAGCAATAAGAGTCTACAAGTCATATACAATACTAATAATGATACTAAATCAAGTTAATTAATAATAATAAGATAATAGGTAGAATCAGGTAAATATTTAAAAATAATAATATGGTATTAAAAAATAGGGGATATTACATTCTACCCACCTTAACAAAAATTTCGTTCTCGAAATTTCCATAAAGTAGGGAATGATAAAAATCCAAATCTAGGAAGAAAACAAACAAGCTTCCACGTCGCTTCCGAACACATCACGGGCCTGCTACGTTTCCGCTGCGCGCTCTGATCTCTGCTACCCGCTTTAAAATGAAGTGATCAAACTCAGGAGGCAAAATTAGGAAAATAGGATTGGAAAGAGGATAAGAATCAAGATGGAACCCAGATTACTCTAAAAAAAGAGTTAGAATCGGGGATATCAACAGATCAAAGAGATGGATATCAAAAGGGGGAACGATCAATTCCAAATGGACTCAATATCAATTATGTGAATCCTATATGTTTATTGCAGTGTAAATATAAATTGTTTCAGGCTACCGGTAAGAACTAAATTTCTTTTTATGTTGAACCTGGATCTGATACCAAGAAAACCCTGTCACGCCCCGCTTCCCAAAATACGTGGAAACGGAGTCGCGACGAGAGTCGGCGACGTATGTACGCGAGGAAAATTCCCCACACATATACGCTAAGCCTAAAGTAACCTGAACAAGCTGTAAAATCTACTATGATAAATCAATATCACTGCAATATGACATATAAATATCTAACATAATGATAACAAATGAATAAAGGAAAGAAAATGGCAACTGGATGCAATAAAGATAGAATCGGAAAATAACATGAATAAAAGAGGGAGAATACCTATAGTCAAGAAAAGAGAGACTCCAGCTTCTCGTAACGCGTACGATCACACGAACGCCTAAACAATATAAGAAAATATCCAATACCCTGGACATGCGAATCCATGGTCGTCAGAAGCGACCTAATGAGTGTGTGTGTAAAGGGAAAGATGCTCGTGCATAAAAACAATGTAAGCAATAACATGGTAATCTGAAAATAAAAGGTAACAAAATAATCAATATCAATAGCAAACTATGAACGATATATAACTGATATCATGATAAAGAAAATAAGAAATGTCAAGATATGTAACCTAGTATATGGCACTAATCTGGTATACAGTCTGGTCATGTATACAATCATATATCTATCATAGTTATATATACGTAAAGACGGGTGATCACGGTCAGTCACAATACCTTAATAGTTTATTATTATTAATTATGTTAGCGAACACCAATTGCCACATGTAATAGACGCATCCCATACTACGCTTACCACACATGCCAATCGAGGTCCTCAGTTATTGAAACTGATCGGTTGGAGACATTGTCTGTGTTTTAGGTGGGTCCCGTGCATACCCGGGACCACGGCCCAAGACTCCTGGCGCTGAACCAGGACCTACCGCAAGGTAGTCAGGAACATGTATAACAGGAACAGGTACATGTATAACATATATAACATGATCATGAAACAGGATGAGGTGCCAGTCACCCCACGGGAACCCTCCAGTGGAACCCTCTTTCGGCTGCGCAACCTAAATCCTAAGTCCGCCCAAAATACAGACGCTGTCTCCTCCATCAATTTCCCCAATCCCAGTGTAAGTTGTTTAATATCATGTTATTAGTTTATCAAGATTGGTTAATGTGCATGTTACTTAAATCACTAGGATATAACAATATCAACATGTGAAATCAGGATGCCGGTATAACAGGAATATATAATATTAGTGAATAGGATACCGGTATAACAGGAATATGTAACAAGTATAACATGAAGGTGTTGTTATCGTTTAATAATATTTTTTCAGCAATTAATGGTAACATGGACATGATGGTTATCAGGTAGATATCAAGTATAATCAGTCAAGTTTCTCAGGTAAATCAAGATATTCAAAATGAGTAATGACCTACAGTCATGAATAGAATAATCTGGGCAATGTATATAATCAACTCATATCCTCAAAGTCATCGATATATCCATCCTCTAAGTCATCAATAAATCAGATCGATCAATAGCTGTCATAAAACTCCAAACATGTAATATAGTCACTGATATCAATGAAATCATTCATAATAACTCTATCTCCATAACTGAAATAGTCAAGAACCAATCATGAAGTAATATATATATATCCTCGAGATCAAAAATCAGACTTATCCAACCATAAGAAAGATCAAAACTAAAAAATATAACGTCCTCGATCAACATAACATCTCGATCATCTCTACATCTAATATCCAACATTGATAAGATCATCAGTACTCAATCAAATCACTAGGGTAATTCCAAAAGTCATTATTTCATCAATCCAAAACAAAGATCATAATTAAGGAGTGTCACATTCTCGATCAATATGAAATCTAACTCCTCCCTATATCTAGTAATCAATATCAATAAGGTCATCAATACATCAGTCAAACTCACCAATGAGAAAATCCAAAATAATGGCTCCTAACATTACAGAAGTCCGTCTCATCGTATACACTAGCGTCAAGGGTATTATATTCATACATATCCATGTATCGCTAAAACAATCTATCGATAAAGCAACATCATGTCTAACACATTCTCAATATCCAAAGGACTTCTAGTCGGAATAGTCACCAACAATTTGTCTGATAAATACCATACATAATATGAATCCCTAATCCTCAATCGTCAATCAATCAGCCTTAAGATCAATATACTTATATTCTAAGATTTATCACAACTAGGTCAGTTACAAGATCAAGTCTCGTCACGTTATATCAATATTAGGTCCAAGCCAACAACGGTGATTCCCAACACATGAAATGATACTAATACAAGCTCATATCAACCAAGCAAATAAGGTGAACAATCACTAATGTCTCATGAAGTGATACAATTAATCAAACTGATAAAATACAACAGAAAGTCTCATAAAATGATAAGAGTAACATGTAAGTACATACTGACAACGGTAAATACACAAGAACAAACACTTACAATAAAATTTAATAAAATTAAATAAAGAAGTGAAACACTCACAAATTCTTATTTACTTGAAGAAGAAAGAGAACACTCACAAAATTAAAATCACACAAAGAATAAGAAACACTCACAAAATTCTTATTTACTTGAAGAAGAAAGAGAACACTCATAAAATTAAAATCACACAAAGAAAAGAAACACTCACCTAAACTCGATCACAATCCAAAGCACTGAAATTCTAGGATCTCGATAAATCTACATAAATTATTTCAATAGGAATTGTTAGATTTTTAAAAGGATATTTTAAGGAGTTTAAATCTTAATTAATTAGTTTGGGAGTTAGAAATATGATTCTCTGAGTCTAATGAATTTAGTAGGTTGGTTTAAATCAATTTCTAATTTTTTGTTGAATTTTTAATAGACTTTAAAACATTAAAATACTTAACGGGTTTGAATCTAACATTAAGGGAAAAGGTTTAAAGTGGGTGATTTGATTTAATTTATATTGACATTAGTCTAAAAATTTTATCACAGAAGTAAAAGTATTGTAGAATATTATTTATATTTTTATCTATTTTTTTGATAATTTTAATAAATTATTTTAATATGCAAATTCACCTCTCTTTATTTCTTTCTTTCTTTCTCTCTTTTCTTTTTCTTTTCTTTTTTTTTTTAAACACAACAGCCCAGGCCCAGGCTTATGTCCAGGCCCGGGCTAGACCAGGCCAGGTGTGACGCCCCGATCCCACGGGTACAGGGACGTCACTGCGACGTACATACGCAGGTCAGAAGTACCCTCACGTATATACGCTAAGCATCAGTACAAGCAAGAATCAGAGTACGACAAACGTAGCGTCCATTCATATGCCAACAAAAGAAGTACAAAGTACAAGGTTATCACAGGATGTGACATACTATTACATATCACATGCATCATATATCACAGCCAAGCACAAAAGTACGATTTACAATATGATTACAAGATGCTCACGAGCTGAAGGAAGGTCCCGCGAGCTAAAAAGGAAAGTCTGGCACAACAGAAATCGAGACTAGTCAGCCTGTTCGGAAAGGAAAGCTTGATCTTCCACAGAAGGCTCCACCTCAATCCAAGGTCCGGAACCTGAACATACAAATTCAAGGGAGTCAGGACCTCCCAAACAAGTGATCAGGTTACAGCCGAGCGGCATAAGAAATAAGAGTATGAGAGTTGGTATAATATCATGAATAATCATTCAGCAAGTAAAAGAAGCACAGCATGTTATAAACGAAAGGGTATTGCATAAGCTTAAGTTACGGCCTCATGAGACTAGTACCTCGAGGGAGTAATCCAAACAAGGAAACCCTCATCTATATACCTTCATCTCATGTCACCGTAATCCAAGCGCATACAACACCCACAGTCAACGTCTTTCATTATTATTATTATTATTATTATTATTATTACTCGTCTTACCCTGATATCTAGCTATGTGGACTAGCGTCCCAGCACACATAGATCCATATCCAAGTAAAGCAAGATTGTTATTGGAAACCAGCGGGGGTATCAACGAACTATGTTTACAGTGGGTCCCGTGCATACCCGGGACCACGGCCCAGGATGTTCCGTTGCTTGGTGACGGAACCTACCGCAAGGCTATTCAGGAGGGTCTTATGTATGCCCTTATCATGATGGTACCAGGAAGGAGGGAGCCAGCACTCCCCTCGGTCGCCTGGAGGCCCACAGGTCAGACCGGAAGTTTTAGTTGCACAACATGCCTAATACCACTGTAAACACGAACACATATTGATAGCCGCATATTTCCCCCGACCCGATGCAAGTAGTCTTATTTTATGATTTATTAAATGATTTATCAGATTCCGGGAATGAGCAAGAACAAGTCAGGAATGTCATGAATACAGGTATATCAGGAGTACTGGTTCGTACTATAAGGTATCACATGTGTATCAGGAGTACAGTTAGTACTATCAAAATGTCGGGTCATCATTCCCGTTATCGTGATAATTATAAGAGTCAAGTGTATCATGCCTTGTGTTGATAGATAGCATGATAAGAGGTGATATTTATCAAGTAACAAGTCTAGTAATTAGCAATATATACAACATGATCCAAATATGATGTTCAAAATCAAGAAGTAATTAACCATAGCAATTAGTCAAGATTAGTCGACTAGAGAGAATAAGTAGTCGACTTATGAAAGAGTTAGTCGACTAGGAAATAGGGTTAGTCGACTAGGGAAGGCTGCGTTTCAAAAGACCGCGTTTCAGGGAGCTGCGTTAGTCGACTGGGAAATAATAGTTAGTCGACTAATAAAGTCCGCGTCTCAAGGGCCGCGTCTTCAGAAGGGAAGTTAGTCGACTAGGGAAAACATCAAGTCGACTAATAAAGGGTGCGTCTCAAAGAGCTGCGTTTTCAAAGGAAAGTTAGTCGACTAGTGGGAAAACATAGTCGACTAGTGAAGTTGCGTTTTCAGAAACGAGGGTGCGTTTCAAGAGGGTTAGTCGACTTATGATTAGGTCAAGTCGACTAATAGGGTTCAAAACAGATAACAGAATTGGTTCTTGAGGGTTGCGTTTGTTTACAAATATGAAAGAAATATCCAAGTCTTGGCGAGTAGAATTACTCGCCTAAAATGCGTCCGACGCAGAGAAACGCGGTCCCAATCCAAAGGAGGGTACCGGTCCTCACAAGTTGATGGAGAGGGGTTGTGGTTGTTTGGAGGAGATGGAGGTGCAAGTCTAGTTCACCACGCCAAATCGGGATTTTGCAAACGTTGTTGCGGGGGACGAATGTATAGTCCGTTAGAAAGAGGTCGACGAGGAGGTGAAGGTGGTATGCTTGGTGGAGGCTACGGTGGTGCAGGTGGTGGTGGAGATGGTGGTGAAGCTTTTTGGTGAAGATGGGTTCTTTGAGGTTTTCTTGGTGAAAGAGGTTGAGGAAGATGGTGTTTGTTGGTGAAAATGGAGGAGGAGATGGAGGAGAATGAAGTGGAGGAATTTGTGGTGGAGAATATGGAGAGGGTGAGTGGTGGTAATGGTGGCCAAAGGGAGCTTTGGGCTGCTGTTGATGTTCACAGGAAGTGGAAAAGGAAGAAGAAGTGAAAAAGTGAAGAGAGAGAAGGAGTGGGGGAGTTATATATAAAAGGTAAGTTTAGATTATAACAAGTTTGCCCTCCACTCTATGAAACCTGCGTTTCATGCCAATTTGGCCGCGTCCCACCACACAAGGCTGCGTCTAGCTGTTGCTGGACGCAGTAAACAAACCTGCGTCCAAGAAAAACAAGATTACGCTGGTAGAATAGGACGAAAAAGCATGGGTGACTGGACTTGAGTTGGATTGGCCCATAAGCATTAAATGCAGCAAGGGAAGGGTCTCCGCATTAATTGCTGAGTCCAGTTGGCAAAACTCGCGTTTGAGGAAGGAGAGAGAAAAATAGAAAAAGAGAAGAGTGAAGTAGGTTAATGATTTCCCGGTATCTGGGAAAATACAGAGAACTCCGGAAAGGTCCAAAAATCGAAGTATCTCGGAAAGCTCCCCAACAATTCTTAAAAATAATAAATATTATATAAAAATTTTTGGTGAAATCGGTTTTCAGAGATTCAATCCCATTTTCAAAATAAAAATCCTGGAATCTACTGTGAACGGTGTCTACACCGGGTAGGCTGGATTTTTGATAAATTCGGAAAATTCTAAAAAAATTCATTTAGATAGAAATCATGATTTTAAGAAGTACTGTGAAAGCCGTTTCTAGATTTTCAACTCCGTTTGTAAATTAAAAATCCGAGAGTCGGTCAGCGACACTGGTCGACACCGGTTTTGAAGATTTACAACTTAATTCCGAAAAATTCTAGAAAATCATGAACAATCTAGGATATTAAAAAATAATATTTGAAACTAAAATTAGTCAAATCTGAATACCAAAAAGGTCAAATCATGCAGTACTGCTATATGAGTAAGATTTTAAATAACAGAAAATAAAATAAAATAAAATAAAATAAAATAAAAAAAATACGCTCAAAAAAATCAGGACACATAACTGGGTACGTATACTGAGGATGGGGTGTTACAATCCATCCACCTTACAAAAAATTTCGTCCTCGAAATTTCAGGAAGGGGAGGATGACAGCAGAGAAAAATAGGAAGAAAGAGTTTTACCAACTAAGTTGTAAATAGATGAGGGTAACGCTCACGGATGACGTCCTCTCGTTCCCATGTGGCCTCTCCTGGCACATGCCTATTCCAAGAAACCAATACTAATGGTATTGCCTTATTCTTTAATGTTTTGATACTTTTGTCCAGGATGGCCATCAGTTGCTCTTTATAAGACAGATCTGACTGTAGTTCCAGTTCGGAGTGATCTAGAATGTGACTCTCATCCTTGACATACTTCCTCAACTGTGACACATGGAATACATTATGTACTCCTTCTAAAGATGGAGGTAATGCCAATCGGTAAGACACATCTCCCACACGATCCAAAATTTCGAATGGGCCGATGTATCTCGGACTAAGTTTTCCACGAGTACCGAACCGGATTACCCCTTTTGTGGGTGATATCTTTAAAAATACATGCTCACCGGTTCTGAATTCCAATGGCCTTCTGTTTGTGTCTGCCCAACTCTTTTGTCGGCTCTGTGCTGCTCGGAGATGATCTCTGATAATTCGGACTTTGTCTGTTGTCTGAACTAGAATGTCTGGTCCCATAAGTCTTCTTTCGCCGACTTCGTCCCAACATATCGGTGACCTGCATTTCCTGCCATACAATGCCTCAAATGGGGCCATTTTGATACTAGCCTGATAGCTGTTATTATAAGAGAATTCTACCAAATGAAGATAGTCTTCCCATGACCCTCTAAATTCTATCATGCAGGCTCGTAACATGTCTTCAAGGATCTGGATAGTCCGTTCAGATTGTCCGTCTGTCTGAGGGTGATATGAGGTACTGAATTTCAGACGAGTTCCTAAATTTTCTTGGAGACTTTCCCAGAAATGTGATCGGAATCTCGTGTCTCTATCTGACACGATACTAACTGGAACTCCATGTAGACGAACAATTTCTTTCATATATTTTTCTGCAAGAACTTCTGTTGACTGACCTACTCTGAAAGGTAGGAAGTGAGCTGCTTTTGTGAGGCGGTCAATGATTACCCATACTGCATTATTACCCTTAGGACTGCGAGGTAGTGCTGTGACAAAATCCATGGTGATATGTTCCCACTTCCACTCGGGTATTGGTAAGGGCTGAAGAAGTCCAGCTGTTCTCTGGTGTTCTATCTTTACCTGCTGGCAAACTAAGCACTTGGCCACATGCTGGGCTATCTCCCTTTTCATGGCATTCCACCAGAACTTCTGTTTCAAGTCTTGATACATTTTATTCCCTCCCGGGTGTATGGAATAGGCCGAACTATGTGCCTCTGCCAAAATTTTCTGTCGGACTTCTCCTTGGGGACACAAATTCTGTTACCAAAATATAATGCGTTGTCTGAATGAATACGGATGTCAGTTCTCAATCCAGCTTCTATTTGAGCTCTGAATTTCTGCAATCTGGGGTCTTCTTTTTGAGCTTCTTTAATCTCATCCATCAGGGTTGATTGAATCTGAAAGGTCATCAACTGTCCCGTTTTATCAATTCCTTGTACTATCATTAAGTCCAATTTTATGATATCCTGAATCAACTCCTTCTGTTGCGTAAGTTGTACTAGCATTTTATTCTCTGGCTTCCTGCTCAATGCATCTGGTACTGTATTGACTCTGCCTGGATGATACTGTAAATCTATATCATAATCTGCCATTAATTCAAGCCACCGTCTCTGTCTCATGTTTAATTCTTTCTGCGTGAAAATATACTTTAGACTCTTGTGATCAGTATAGATTAGCACCTTGTCTCCTAGAAGATAATGTCTCCAGATCTTCAATGCGAATATTACAGCTGCCAGCTCTAAGTCGTGAGTTGGGTAATTTCTCTCATGTGGTTTCAGTTGCCTGGATGCATAAGCTATGACATGATCATGCTGCATTAATACACACCCTAGGCCTTTCCCGGATGCATCACTGTATATAACCATCCCTCCTCTTCCTGAGGGAGTCCTCAAAACTGGAGCTGTAATGAGTCTTTCCTTTAATCGCTCAAATGCTGCAGCACATTCCTCGGTTATATATTTTTCTCCTTTCCGGGTGAGCTTCGTTAACGGGGCTGCAATCTTAGAAAAATCTTGGAAAAGCGTCTGTAATATCCGGCCAATCCAATAAAACTCTTAATTTCTGTTACTGTCCTTGGAATAGGCCAGTCCTTCACTGCCTGAATTTTACTGGGGTCTACTGAAATTCCTTCTTCTGAAATTATGTGTCCAAAGAAGGCCACACTATTTAACCAGAAATCACACTTGCTTTGCGTAGTATGAAGTTGTTCCTGTTGGAGAGTCTGTAACACTATTCTCAAGTGGTCTGCATGCTCTCTGTCGTTCTTCGAATAGATCAAGATGTCATCTATAAAACAACCACAAACTGATCCAAATATGATGAGAACACTCTGTTCATCAAATCCATGAAACTGCAGGGGCATTGGTGACTCCGAAGGGCATAACTAGAAACTCATAATGGCCATAACGAGTCCTGAATGCTGTCTTTGGAACATCTTCTTTCTTTACCTTCAGCTGATGATAACCTGATTGCAAATCCAATTTTGAAAAGACTCGAGCTCCATGAAGCTGATCAAACAGATCATCAATTCTTGGTAAGGGGTACTTATTCTTGATGGTAACCTTATTTAACTCTCTGTAGTCTATACACAACCGCTTACCACCGTCTTTCTTGTTGGCCAATAGCACTGGAGCTCCCCATGGTGAAGCACTTGGTCTAATCAATCCTTTGTCAGAGTATTCTTGTAGCTGTTTCTTTAGAATCTCCAACTCAGTGGGTGCCATTCTGTATGGAGCTTTGGATATCGGAACTGTGCCTGGAAGGGTATCAATGGAGAACTCAATCGTTCTGTCAGGTGGAAGCCCTGAGATTTCCTAAATACTTCTGGAAACTTATTCCAAATTGGTACTCTCTTCTTCTGGATCTCACCAGCAGTCATCTGTGCTTTTTCCTTGGTCGGTTTGTGTTCTCCTTCAAATTGGAACTCAGGCTGAAGTGGTATTCTGAAAATAACTTTTTTGTTTCGACAATCAATGACTGCATGGTATTTACTGAGCCAAGTCATGCCTAAGATTACGTCGTACCCTTTAGTATCTAGTACGAGCATATCCACTGTTAATGTCTTGTCACACAGTTCCACCGGACAATTTACACAAACTCTATTAGAGATGACTACTCCGTTACCGGTACTTATCTCCCACTGGTGGTCTAAATATTCAACAGGTATAGAGTTCAAAGCAATGAAACTATCTGATATGTAGCAATGAGAAGCGCCAGAATCAAAGAGGGTTAAGACAGGTTTAGAGTGCACCATAATCTTACCTGTCACCACTTCTCCAGAAGTTTGGGCCTCTTCCGCCGTCAAGTTGTAGGCTCGTCCTCTTCCACGACCCGCTGCATTTCTAACTCCCCTCTAGACTGGGCGGATAACTTGTTGTGGGGAGGGGGAAGGGCCCTCCTAACCATTGGTCCTTGGTTCCTCTGTCCATCTGGCCCTGGAAGTGCTGGTAATGCTGGGTTGACCATTCCCATTCTTTTGTGGGGACAGACTTCTATTGAATGATCACGGGAACCACATACCAGGCATAACCCATTTGCCCTACGGCAATTTTGTTGAGAATGACCTGGTTTCTGGCAATAGTTACAAAAAGAAAATGATTGGGTTACTGGGAAGGGGGCTGGTCGAAATGGTCGCCTCATGGTTGGGACTCTTGCTGTTCTGAATGGTCCTCCTCTTCCCGTTTGTGGAAATGGCCTCTTCATGGTCTGATTCCTTATCACGTTAGATTTCCCTTTCTCCAGTCCTCGCTCCACCTCCCGAGCTATGGTGAGGACTTGGGAATAAGTTTTCAGCTGTTGGGGCATTAAGAGGATTTGAATGTCCATTTGTAAACCCTGTTGGAACCTACTCGCCCGCTTTTCTTCATCAGCCACCATATATGGAGCAAAGCGGCTCAGCCTCAAGAACTCAGCGGCATACTCATCCACAGACCGGTTCCATTGCTGAAGTCGGATGAACTGTTCTTCCATTTCTTTCTGAGCTGTGGCAGGGAAAAATCTACTATAGAAGCTTTGAGAAAACTGGTCCCAAGTGACAGGTTTCTCCAATCTCGCTTCTTCAGCTAGCCACCAGGTCCTGGCTACATCTTTTAGTTGAATCTTGGCGACCTCCACTTGATTTTCTTTTGGGACCCGGGCTGCGTTCAACAGATCTGTGGTGTCAATCAGCCATTGTTCAGCATCTAGTGGTTTCTCTCCTCCCGTGAATATCGCCGGTTGCAACCGCCTAAAGTCTGATACGTTCCCCGGTCTTTGTTCCTTAGGAGTTGCTAACTCTTGCCGAAGGAGTTCCGTCTGCTGTTGCTGATTCTCCATCATAGTCTGGATAACCCTTAGAATCTCAACATTCTCTCCCGCGGGTCCATTTGATACTTGCCCAGAGTTGTTACGACCCGTCCTTCTATCCATACTTATGTTGGTAAAAAGGAGACTGGAAACTGGAAAGATGGAAGGATTTTAGGACACAAGAAAAGGAATCAAGAAGGACTAGATAACTTTGTACATTGTAGTTGGCAATGGCAAATTCCATTTGCTGCTTGATTGTACTATAGGTGTGAGAGCCTAGGCTCTGATACCAACCTGTGACGCCCCGATCCCACGGGTACAGGGACGTCACTGCGACGTACATACGCAGGTCAGAAGTACCCCCACGTATATACGCTAAGCATCAGTACAAGCAAGAATCAGAGTACGACAAACGTAGCGTCCATTCATATGCCAACAAAAGAAGTACAAAGTACAAGGTTATCACAGGATGTGACATACTATTACATATCACATGCATCATATATCACAGCCAAGTACAAAAGTACGATTTACAATATGATTACAAGATGCTCACGAGCTGAAGGAAGGTCCCGCGAGCTAAAAAGGAAAGTCTGGCACAACAGAAACCGAGACTAGTCAGCCTGTTCGGAAAGGAAAGCTTGATCTTCCACAGAAGGCTCCACCTCAATGCAAGGTCCGGAACCTGAACATACAAATTCAAGGGAGTCAGGACCTCCCAAACAAGTGATCAGGTTACAGCCGAGCGGCATAAGAAATAAGAGTATGAGAGTTGGTACAATATCATGAATAATCATTCAGCAAGTAAAAGAAGCACAGCATGTTATAAACGAAAGGGTATTGCATAAGCTTAAGTTACGGCCTCATGAGACTAGTACCTCGAGGGAGTAATCCAAATAAGGAAACCCTCATCTATATACCTTCATCTCATGTCACCGTAATCCAAGCGCATACAACACCCACAGTCAACGTCTTTCATTATTATTATTATTATTATTATTACTCGTCTTACCCTGATATCTAGCTATGTGGACTAGCGTCCCAGCACACATAGATCCATATCCAAGTAAAGCAAGATTGTTATTGGAAACCAGCGGGGGTATCAACGAACTATGTTTACAGTGGGTCCCGTGCATACCCGGGACCACGGCTCAGGATGTTCCGTTGCTTGGTGACGGAACCTACCGCAAGGCTATTCAGGAGGGTCTTATGTATGCCCTTATCATGATGGTACCAGGAAGGAGGGAGCCAGCACTCCCCTCGGTCGCCTGGAGGCCCACAGGTCAGACCGGAAGTTTTAGTTGCACAACATGCCTAATACCACTGTAAACACGAACACATATTGATAGCCGCAAATTTCCCTCGACCCGATGCAAGTAGTCTTATTTTATGATTTATTAAATGATTTATCAGATTCCAGGAATGAGCAAGAACAAGTCAGGAATGTCATGAATACAGGTATATCAGGAGTACTGGTTCGTACTATAAGGTATCACATGTGTATCAGGAGTACAGTTAGTACTATCAAAATGTCGGGTCATCATTCCCGTTATCGTGATAATTATAAGAGTCAAGTGTATCATGCCTTGTGTTGATAGATAGCATGATAAGAGGTGATATTTATCAAGTAACAAGTCTAGTAATTAGCAATATATACAACATGATCCAAATATGATGTTCAAAATCAAGAAGTAATTAACCATAGCAATTAGTCAAGATTAGTCGACTAGAGAGAATAAGTAGTCGACTTATGAAAGAGTTAGTCGACTAGGAAATAGGGTTAGTCGACTAGGGAAGGCTGCGTTTCAAAAGACCGCGTTTCAGGGAGCTGCGTTAGTCGACTGGGAAATAATAGTTAGTCGACTAATAAAGTCCGCGTCTCAAGGGCCGCGTCTTCAGAAGGGAAGTTAGTCGACTAGGGAAAACATCAAGTCGACTAATAAAGGGTGCGTCTCAAAGAGCTGCGTTTTCAAAGGAAAGTTAGTCGACTAGTGGGAAAACATAGTCGACTAGTGAAGTTGCGTTTTCAGAAACGAGGGTGCGTTTCAAGAGGGTTAGTCGACTTATGATTAGGTCAAGTCGACTAATAGGGTTCAAAACAGATAACAGAATTGGTTCTTGAGGGTTGCGTTTGTTTACAAATATGAAAGAAATATCCAAGTCTTGGCGAGTAGAATTACTCGCCTAAAATGCGTCCGACGCAGAGAAACGCGGTCCCAATCCAAAGGAGGGTACCGGTCCTCACAAGTTGATGGAGAGGGGTTGTGGTTGTTTGGAGGAGATGGAGGTGCAAGTCTAGTTCACCACGCCAAATCGGGATTTTGCAAACGTTGTTGCGGGGGACGAATGTATAGTCCGTTAGAAAGAGGTCGACGAGGAGGTGAAGGTGGTATGCTTGGTGGAGGCTACGGTGGTGCAGGTGGTGGTGGAGATGGTGGTGAAGCTTTTTGGTGAAGATGGGTTCTTTGAGGTTTTCTTGGTGAAAGAGGTTGAGGAAGATGGTGTTTGTTGGTAAAAATGGAGGAGGAGATGGAGGAGAATGAAGTGGAGGAATTTGTGGTGGAGAATATGGAGAGGGTAAGTGGTGGTAATGGTGGCCAAAGGGAGCTTTGGCTGCTGTTGATGTTCACAGGAAGTGGAAAAGGAAGAAGAAGTGAAAAAGTGAAGAGAGAGAAGGAGTGGGGGAGTTATATATAAAAGGTAAGTTTAGATTATAACAAGTTTGCCCTCCACTCTATGAAACCTGCGTTTCATGCCAATTTGGCCACGTCCCACCACACAAGGTTGCGTCTAGCTGTTGCTGGACGCAGTAAACAAACCTGCGTCCAAGAAAAACAAGATTACGTTGGTAGAATAGGACGAAAAGCATGGGTGACTGGACTTGAGTTGGATTGGCCCATAAGCATTAAATGCAGCAAGGGAAGGGTCTCCGCATTAATTGCTGAGTCCAGTTGGCAAAACTCGCGTTTGAGGAAGGAGAGAGAAAATGGAAAAAGAGAAGAGTGAAGTAGTTGAATGATTTCCCGGTATCTGGGAAAATACCGAGAACTCCGGAAAGGTCCAAAAATCGAAGTATCTCGGAAAGCTCCCCAACAATTCTTTAAAATAATAAATATTATATAAAGATTTTTGGTGAAATCGGTTTTCAGAGATTCAATCCCATTTTCAAAATAAAAATCCTGGAATCTACTGTGAACGGTGTCTACACCGGGTAGGCTGGATTTTTGATAAATTCGGAAAATTCTAAAAAAATTCATTTAGATAGAAATCATGATTTTAAGAAGTACTGTGAAAGCCGTTTCTAGATTTTCAACTCCGTTTGTAAATTAAAAATCCGAGAGTCGGTCAGCGACACTGGTCGACACCGGTTTTATAGATTTACAACTTAATTCCGAAAAATTCTAGAAAATCATGAAAAATCTAGGATATTAAAAAATAATATTTGAAACTAAAATTAGTCAAATCTGAATACCAAAAAGGTCAAATCATGCAGTACTGCTATATGAGTAAGATTTTAAATAACAGAAAATAAAATAAAATAAAATAAAATAAAATAAAAAAATACGCTCAAAAAAATCAGGACACATAACTGGGTACGTATACTGAGGATGGGGTGTTACACCAGGCCCAGGCCTGGTCTGGCATTCTTCTTTTTGTTTTTTTTTCAACAGGGCCTTTGGGCTCTGCTGTCTGGCCCGGGCCAGGCCAGGCCTGGGCCGGCCATGCGGGGGGCCAGGACAGGCCCAGGGCGAGTCTGGCCTGGTGCTGCACAGGCTGGGGTCTGTGCAGCGCAGGTTTTTTTTAAAAATAAATTCTTTGTTAAAAAATTCGGAAAAAAAATGTAATTTAAAATATGGGATGGTATATCTTCACATGTATTTTAGTTGGATTTTAGATTGGGTTTTGATGTATACAAAGATTCGTAGATAGCCCTAGTAATTGACATGGTATTGAATAAATTATTTGTATTATATTAATTAAGAAAAATTAATTTACTTACTTGGATTTAATTTGTTCAAATTAAGGCTTTGTATTATATAAAAATTATTTTAGGTAAATTTCTAAGAACTATTAAATATATTATGGTGAGTTTTGTCATTTGGGTATAGATAAGTTGAATAACAGATTGTTGAGATTAATAATTTATTTATTTGGTTCTAATTTACTTTAATTTATTTTTTTAGAAAAACTGAAATTAATTTTACAAGTTAGATCTACTTACTTGAGTTGTTCCTCCTTACTTTCTCCTCAATCTCTGTACCTCGAAGCCCTTAAAAGAGAGGAGATTTTAGATTAGGATTTTCTCTTGAGGTAGAAGAGAAAGAAAGCGTTTGGGTTTTTATATAGGTTATTAGATAATTTAGAAACATGAATTCCAGTTAGGTTTAGATTGCTTAATTTAGTAATTAGGATTAAGATATGAGTTGGAATGGAATTTGAATTATGATTATATATTTTGATTAGATTATATATTTGGATTACGATTAGGATTTATTAAGATCATGATTTTGAAAATAAGATTTGGATTAGGATTGGGATTAGAATTGGGTTTTGGGTTAATGGGTAAGAATCTTAATGGTAATGGGTTATAGATTATTATTGGGCTTTAATTAAAAGAAATAAGTAATATGAAGAGTAAGAAAAATAGTTAGTGGGCTTGTGGGCTTAGTTTTTGGGCTTAAAGAAAAATAGAAAAAGATGAAAATAAAGAAGTGGGCTTGGCTCATGTGGGCTTAGCATAAAAAGGAGAAGAAAACAAAAGGAAAAGGAGAATGGGCTGAGCTTATTGGGCTTGAAATGAAAATAATAATACTACCAATTAATAATAATTTAAAATAATTAAATATAAGCAATAAGAGTCTACAAGTCATACACAATACTAATAATGATACTAAATCAAGTTAATTAATAATAATAAGATAATAGATAGAATCAGGTAAATATTTAAAAATATTAATATGGTATTAAAAAATAGGGGATATTACACAATGATTGATGAGCATTCGGGCAGGCAAGCAAAGAAATTCAAGAATTGCTGGTTCAGTGTGATGATTGAATTGTATCAGAGTTCTAGTCAAAGATATTAATGTGAAACATGTGCGTGTGTAAATTAGAGATCAGTGATAAAGTAAAACTTCACTATGTTTCACCAACAAAACGATCTTGGATAGGAAAACAGTTAAAACAAATGAGGTAGATGGATTTTACAAAATATCGCAGTCATAGTGGTACCGTTTTGAATCTAAAATATACTAATGCAACTACTCAGTTATGATGGTAAAGCTTGTATAATCAATATTATGATCAGCAAATACAGGGCAAGCAAAATCTCACGGTCTCACAATATAGTAGCAGCATATTAAATTGACAAAACAATAAAGGATAATTATCAACCCACAAATAAAGAGACCGTGTTAAAGAAAATTACCTATTGAGAATTACAAAGAATCCCAGTGACCTGGAGAGGATGCCGTCGCGTAGAACTCGTCGTCACGATCATAAGGGTACCAAGATCGCCTGAATCGGAGCCTGGACGTGAAAGTTATGGAGCAAACAAGAATCAGATTCTTAACGGGTTTGTTTTCGGGTCTGTCTTGCTTCTGAACCCGTTTCTGTAGCACGGGGCTACTGTAACTCGCGGATTTGTAACTTAAACATGCTTCTTCTTTATCTACCTTCTTGAGTGTGGGTCAGATTGCTTCGCTTAAACCCAACTCTCAAGAGATCGGGTCAGTTAGACTTGTTGAAACCCAAACCCGACTTGAAGTGGCTCGGTAGTTGCAGCCCTGTAGGCAGCGCAGGCTTCGTTGACGAAGGACGAAGTTGGAGATTTTCCAGAGAGGAGAAAGAAGAGGTGGGGTGACGGGGCAATCGACGACAGCAACACCGCGACACAAGGGTAAGATGTTGCGATGACAGCGGATGAGCAGGGAGAGGGTGGTGTCGAGAGAGGAGGATGACGATGACGAACCTGTTGGTAGGTTCAATCAAGTAGAGTGCAAAATGAAGGAGGATAAGAAGAAGATGACGAGAGGGATGATGAAATGAGGGTTTTGGCTTGCTGGTGATGGAACAGAGAGAGGAGGGTTTGGCTTGTTGGTGATGTTGCTTGTGGATGGGTTGTTTGTTGTTTGGAAGAAGAGGAATAAGATGGCTGCAGGGTGTTTGGTGGCGCACGGGTGAGGGAAAGGAAAAGGGGAGAGAGAAAAAAGGATATTAGGTTTAGGGTTTTTAAAATAGGAATTTAATCCTAATCAAATTTTGAGATAACAAAAATCTCACACAAATTTTTTTTCAAAATTCTTCATTATCCATTCAACAATTTCAAATCTTTAAATAGAATTTACAAAGCTGAGTTCCCAAACCATAACCGATGTGGTAATAATAATAAAAGAAAAATACAATTACTAAATAAAACTAAAATAAAGAAAAAGATACATGAAATTTTTTTTGCTGCTTAAATCAAACTGGCATCGCGGCGTCGTCTTCGTCGGGTCACGAGCCAGGCTGGATCCTGCATCATTCTCCCAGGGTGGAAGAAGACTCGACCTCGTCGAGTCAGATGGAATAGTGCTCTCCTGCTGCATTAGATCAGTTCGCTGCAAGTCACCTCAATCTACCTGTGAATCAAAAGTTGGCGCTTTTCCTTTACAGCGGTCCAAGCACCTGTGAGTTCCACCAGCTCTGGTGTGATATTCTCATCCTCTAAAACTTTATTAACCTTCTCTGCTATAATAGGATGATTATTTGGGAGTGGAATAATTGGGAGTCTCTCAGAGAATGGCTCAGGGGAGGGCTCAACAATCAATGGGTTACAATCAAAACCATTGCAATCCACTAGATCATTAATATTAAAAGTACAACTAATACCATAATCTCTAGGAAGATTTATAACATAAGTATTGCAATTCAGTTTATTTAAGTTCTTGAAAGGTCTAGCACTGCGGACATGTAACATCTTAACAATTCTCAAAGGAAACTGTTTCGGATAAATCTGAACCATCAAATAGTCGTCTACATTAAAAGTTTTAAATATTTTTCTACTATCAGTTCATAGAATAGGCTTCACATTGCTTCATTTATTCCATCACTGATCTCTTTGTGGAGTTTGTGCATGTTTTTATGTGTGACACCCCAATCCGGCGGGTACGGAGACGTCACTGCGACGTATATACGCAGGTCAGAAATACCCTTACGTATATACATTAAGCATCAGTAAAGGAAAGAATCAAAGTGCGGAAGCACAGTGGTAATATACATTCCAATAGAAATGTACAAGTACATGGTTATCACGGAGAGTGATACAATATTACAGGAATATTATATCACCAGAAAATATAAAAGTATATCATATGAAGAGATATACAAAAGCTGAGAGGTGCTCACGAGCAGCAAGAGAGGTCTCGAGAACCAAACAGGAGAGGAACTGGGAGGAAGAACTACGGTGATGATCTAAGCTTCTGCTGCACTCCGATCGTCACGGAAGGATCCGCTGCGCACTTTGATCAGCTACAGTAAGGCCACCATGGTCCAGGCTCTAGGATCTGGACATGAGGATCCAGGGTTGCTAGCAACCCCAGCGAGTACATATAATAAAGCCAAATGGCGTGCATAACAGGCATACGTGTACATGTGTACATGATCAGGTGATATGATACAGGCATGCAGGTACAAGTAATAATAAGTAACATAAGAAAAATTAAAGGAACGACAGTAAATCATGTATATCAATGAATCTGAAACTGAAAACATGCATAGAAGGCAGTATGAAGAGCGTAGGTACATATAAACATGTGGTAAATAAGTTAAACATGCGATAAATACAAGTATGGACAAAACTAGTTGTACAAGCTCAGATTATGGATTCACGGAACTGATATGTCAAGGGGATAATCCAAATAAGGACACCCTCATCTATATACCACATATCTCATGTCGTCATCGTCTGAGTTTATACAACTTGAGTTGCCCTAAGAGTAACAAAAATATAGTGTGTCTGGAGTAATCATCATATGTCATAAAATAAGGTGTCAACTCAGGGCATAACACTATAACTAGAATATAAAGGTGTTGCATTTTAATTTATCTAATAATAATAATCAGTACCATTTGATATTTCAATCTCCTCCCTACCAACGCCTCACATCACCGATAGTCCATACTAGAGTTCGCACTCTGTAGAACTGACACGGGTCTGATATGTGAGTACCAGGACCCGAACAAAGGAGAGACCAAATATCACACGTTCATAACATTATTATTGTTTGGTTGTTTTATGTTATTCTTCTGATTCATATGCTTTTGTATATGCTATCGGCAGACATACATCCAATTATGAATAAGACGAGTTATTGTTTGGAAAATGATAAATCTGATGGCTCATATTTATAGTGGGTCCCGTCTCTGCCCGGGACTAGCTCAGGAGTACAGGCTACTGCTTTCAGGGACTTATCATTACGCGCCCCACACGACACTTCAGTTCAGGCTACTGCTTTCGGGGACTTATCATTACACACCCCACACGACACTTCAGAAATATCACCATTATAAATATGACATCAAACCGGTTTTCATCAGTTTCCCCCCACCCCGATGTAAGTTGAGTACTTTATTATATATATATATATATATATATATATATATATATATATATATATATATATATATATATATATATATATCCCCCAAAAATAATGTCCACAAGTGTATACAGTAATCCAATATCCATGATTATCCAATTACGGGAATCAACAGGAGTATAATATCGGGAGCATAATATCAGGAGTCTCCCTATTACAGGGGTTCAGGAATACAGGAGTACAGGAGTTCAAGAGTACCAGAAGTCTGGTAACAGTATAATAATCATGTCAGTCTCCGTAAAAATGATAGTCATGAATATGCTATGTAATATAGGTGTCAGGTATAACAGTAACCAGTCAGGTGTCACAATATCAGATCAAGTGTACTAGTACTAGGTTATAGCATGTCAAGTGTGTGATAGCATGTCAAGTGCCGGTGTCGGATATCAAGGGTCAAGTATAACATTGCAAGTACCGATGTCAGATATCAAGTGTCAAGTATAAACATGGCAAGTACCAGTGTCAGATATCAAGGGTTAAGTATAGCATGGCAAGTATCAGGTGTATACATGTCAGGATCAGGTAACTAATATGTCGGTGAGAGTCACACCATCAAATATCAGGTATCAACCGATTACGTAACATGGTACAGGAGAACGGTATAAACATTTTGAAATCTTCATAACCATATTTATAATAATAAATTTATCTTTTAATTAGCTATGTAAAGTCGAGTAAAGCGGGAGCAGATCTAGGCATACCCGGTATAATACCGATTCGACAAAGTATAATAACGGCCGGCAGCTATTTATAAAACATGATAATTTTAGAAATCACTTATATAACATATACCAACTTGCATAAGGAGACATCATATATTAAAAGCAAGATAATAATTATTAGACATGAAATGATGGTAATAAAGTAAGAAATGTACTCGCCTAATACCGGAATGAAATACCGAGTTAAAATTCGAGAAGTCTGCGAATACGAGCGAGCAAGCCACTAGCCCATACTATATATTAAAATGTATACATATATATTATAAATATTATAAATATATTAGAGAGGGAATGAGAGAGGAGAGAGAGAGGAGAGAGAGAGAGAGTATAGGGTATTTTTAGAAGAGGAAAATAAGAATTAAAAGGGGAGGGGTATGATTGAAATTATGGGGAAGTAATTTGGGGGTGAAGTGGAGGGTATTTAGGGAATGTGAGAAAAGTGGTATATTTGGAAAGAAGGAAAAAAAAGAAAGAAGAAAAGAAAAGAAAGAAAGAAATAAAGAAAGAAGAAGGGGAGGGGAGGGGGAGACAGCCGGCGGGTAGGAGGGCGGCGGCGGTGGTGGTGATGGTGGAGGCGACGATGGTAAAGTGGGAAGTGGGTTTTGGTTGAAGGAGTTGGAGTTGAAAATGAAAATGAAAATGATAAGGAAGGATGAAGGGGGGTTTTAATGGAGAGGAGAAAAGGAAATGATGGAAGGGGATTAAGGGGGAGATGGGCTGCAGCAGCAGCCCATCATGCCCTGTTGCTGCAGGCAGCTGCTGCAGGCGGCAGTTGTAGGAAAAGGGAGCATGGGGAAGGTAAGGGGAAGAAAAGAAAAGAAAGAAAAAGAAAGAAAATGGGAAAAAAATAAAGGAAAAGAAAAGAAATAGAAAATAAATAATAAATAAATATATTATTAAACAATTAAATTAATAGAATATTCTGAAAGTATAAAGTAGGGGAGTGGAGAAGGAAAAAGCAAGAAAAGAAAAGGACGATAAATAATATTATTATTTTAATAGGACAAAACTTTGACTGTTTCAGAAACGTTCCAAAAAATTCTCAAAAATAGTAAATATTATTTTAAAATGCTCGGTTAAATCAGATTTGAGAAATTCAATTTAGTTTTCAAACTAAAAATTCTGAAATCTTCCGATGATACCGGTCGACATCAAAACTAGTGAAATTTTAATAAATTTAGAAAAATTTTAAAAAGTATATTTAGACAGAATATGAAATTCTAAGAAGTAACGTGAAAGCCATTTCTGAAAATTCAATTTCGTTTGAAAATCAAAAATTCGGGAATCGGTCAGCGATGCCAACCGACACCGATTTTGGAGATTTTGCAAAATAATTCTGAAAAGTTTCAGAAAATCATGAAAAATTTAAAATATTAGAAAATAGTGTTTGAAACTAAAATCGGTCAAATCGGACTACCGAAAAGGTCAAATCGAGCGGTATACCGGTATCGGGTTCCTGGTCGGGTCAGGACTGACTCTAGGTCTGAAAATCTAGATCCGATACCAAATACATAGGCAATCACAACTTAAATACAAATAATTGAAACAAAACGGTCAAAGAAATCAGGACACTTATCTGGGTACGTATCCCGGGAACGGGGTGTTACAATCTACCCACCTAATAAAAATTTCGTCCTCAAAATTTCTATAAGGTGGGAGATGAACATGGAAGAGATTAAGGTCAATGATGATAATATGATAAAGTGTGAAGGGTAAGGAAGATTATCGACTCAGGACACATATCTAGGCTGGTTGAAGAGATGACGGGAAGAAGCTGAAAGGAAAAAGATAGAAGGGTCTCAGGATTCAAGGAAAAGATTGCGAAGAAGGAATAGATAACACCGCACTTGCGATTGGAATGTATATTCAAGATTCGTGCTCTCCACCTGCAAATTAATACATCATTAATCTGCCAACTAGTTGTACTGAGGATGTTAGAGTCTAGGCTCTGATACCATCCTGTGACGCCCCGATCCGGCAGGTATGGAGACGTCACTGCGATGAATATATGCAGGTCGGAAATACCCTTACGTATATACGCTAAGCATTCGTACAGGCAAGAATCAGAGTGCGGAAGCACAGTGGTAATATACATTCCAACAGAAATGTACAAGTACATGGTTATCACGGAGAGTGATACAATATTACAGGAATATTACATCACCAGAAAATATAAAAGTACATCATATGAAGAGATATACAAAAGCTGAGAGGTGCTCACGAACAGCAAGAGAGGTCTCGAGAACCAAACAGGAGAGGAACTGGGAGGAAGAGCTGCGACGATGGTCCAAGCTTCTGCTGCTCTCCGATCATTACGGAAGGATCCGCTGCGCACTTTGATCAGCTACAACAAGGCCACCATGGTCCAGACTCTAGGATCTGGACATGAGGATCCAGGGTTGTTAGAAACCCCAACGAGTACATATAATAAAGCCAAATAGCGTGCATAACAGGCACACGTGTACATGATCAGGTGATGTGGTACAAGCATGCAGGTACAAGCAATAATAAGTAACATAAGGGAAATTAAAAGAACGACAGTAAATCATATATATCGATGAATCTGAAACTGAAAACATGCATAGAAGGCAGTATGAAGAGCATAGGTACGTATAAACATGTGGTAAATAAGTTAAACATGTGATAAATATAAGTATGGACAAAACTAGTTGTACAAGCTCAGATTATGGATTCATGGGACTGATATGTCAAGGGGATAATCCAAATAAGGAAACCTTCATCTATATACCACATATCTCATGTCCCCATCGTTGCCCTAAGAGTAACAGAACTATAGTGTGTCTGGAGTAATCATCATATGTCATAAAGTAAGGTGTCAACTCAGGGCATAACATTATAACTAGAATATAAAGATGTTGCATTTTAATTTATCCAATAATAATAATCAGTACCGTTTGATATTTCAATCGCCTCCCTACCAACGCCTCACATCACCGATAGTCCATACTAGAGTTCGCACTCTGTAGAACTTACCCAGGTCTGATATGTGAGTACTAGGACCCGAACAAAGGAGAGACCAAATATCATACGTTCCTAACATTATTACTGTTTGATTGCTTTATGTTATTCATCTGATTCATATGCTTTTGTATGTGCTGCCGACACACATACATCAACTTATGAATAAGACGAGTTATTATTTGGAAACTGATAAATCTGATGGCTCATATTTATGGAGGATCCCGTCTCTGCCCGGGACTAGCTCGGGAGTACAGGCTACTGCTTCTGGGGACTTATCATTACGCACCCCACACGACACTTCAGATTCAGGTTACTGCTTCTGGGGACTTATCATTACGCGCTCCACACGACACTTCAGAAATATCACCATTATAAATATGACATCATACCAGTTTCTATTAGTTTCCCCCACCCCGGTGTAAGTTTAGTACTTTATTATATATATATATTGCCCAAAAATAATGTCCATAAGTGTATACAGTAATCCAATATCCATGATTATCCAATTACGGGGATCAACACGAGTATAATATCAGGAGCATAATATCAGGAGTCTCCCTATTACAGGGGTTCAGGAATACAAGAGTGCAGGAGTACAGGAGTTCAGGAGCACAGTAGTTCAGGAGTACCAGAAGTCTGGTAACAATATAATAATCATGTCAAGTCTCCGTAAAAGTGATAGTCATGAATATGCTATGTAATACAGGTGCCAGGTATAACAGTAACCAGTCAGGTGCCACAATATTAGGTCAAGTGTACTAGTACTAGGTGATAGCATATCAAGTGTGTGATAGCATGTCAAGTGCCGATGTCGGATATCAAGGGTTAAGTATAACATGGCAAGTACCGGTGTCGGATATCAAGTGTCAAGTATAAGCATGGCAAGTACCGGTATCAGATATCAAGGGTTAAGTATAGCATGGCAAGTATCAGGTGTATACATGTTAGGAATAGGTAACTAATATGTTGGTGAAAGTCACAACATCAAATATCAGGTATCAACCGCTCACGTAGCATGGTACAGGAGAACGGTATAAACATTTTGAAATCTTCACAACCATATTTATAATAATAAATTTATCTTTTAATTAGCTATGTAAAGTCGAGTAAAGCGGGAGCAGATCTAGGCATACCCGGTATAATACCGATTCGGCAAAGTATAATAACGTCCGGCAGCTATTTATAAAACATGATAATTTTAGAAATCACTTATATAACATATACCAACTTGCATAAGGAGACATCATATATTAAAAGCAAGATAATAATTATTAGACATGAAATGATGGTAATAAAGTAAGAAATGTACTCGCCTAATACCGGAATGAAATACCGGGTTAAAATCTGAGAAGTCCGCGAATATGAGCGAGCAAGCCACTAACCCATACTATATATTAAAATATATACATATATATTATAAATATTATAAATATATTAGAGAGGGAATGAGAGAAGAGAGAGGGGGGGAGAGAGAGAGAGAGAGAGTATAGGGTATTTTTAGAAGAGGAAAATAAGAATTAAAAGGGGAGGGGTATGATTGAAATTATGGGGAAGTAATTTGGGGGTGAATTGGAGAGTATTTAGGGAATGTGAGAAAAATGGAATATTTGGAAAGAAGGAAAAGAAAGAAAGAAGAAAAGAAAGAAAGAGGAAGGGGAGGGGAGGGGGAGGCGGCTGACGGCTAGGAGGGCGACGGCGACGGTTATGGTGGAAGCGGCGGTGGTGAAGTGGGAAGTGGGTTTTGGTTGAAGGAGTTGGAGTTGAAAATGAAAATGGAAATGATAAGGAAGGATGAAGGGGTTTTAATGGAGAGGAGGAAAGGAAATGATGGAAGAGGATGTGAGGGAGATGGGCTGATCATACCCTGTTGCTGCAGGCGGCTGCTGCAGGAAAAGGGAAGCATGGGGAAGGTAAGGGGAAGAAAAGAAAAGAAAGAAAAAGAAAGAAAAATGGAAAAAAATAAAGAAAAAGAAAAGAAATAGAAAATAAATAATAAATAAATATATTATTAAATAATTAAATTAATAGAATATTCTGAAAGTATAAATTAGGGGAGTGGAGAAGGCAAAAGTAAGAAAAGAAAAGGACGGTAAATAATATTATTAATTTAATAGGGCAAAAATTTGACTGTTTCAGAAACGTTCCAAAAATTCTCAAAAATAGTAAATATTATTTTAAGATGCCCGGTAAAATCAAATTTGAGAAATTCAATTTATTTTTCAAATTAAAAATCTTAGAAGCCGGTCGATACCAAAATCAGTGAAATTTTAATAAATTTAGAAAATTTCAAAAAAATATATTTAGACAGCATATGAAATTCTAAGAAGTAACGTGAAAACCGTTCGGGAATAGGTAAGCGATGCCGACCGACACCGATTTTGGAGATTTTGCAAAATAATTCTGAAAAATTTCAGAAAATCATGAAAATTTAAAATATTAGAAAACAGTATTTGAAACTAAAATCGGTCAAATCGAACTACCGAAAATGTCAAATCGGGCGGTATACCAGTATCGGGTTCCCTGTCCGGGTCAGAGCTGACTCTAGGTCTGAGAATCCAGATCCGATACCAAATAACATAGGCAATCACAACTTAAATACAAATAATTGAAATAAAACAGTCAAAGAAATCAGGACACGTATCTGGGTACGTATCCCGGGAACGGAGTGTTACATTATGTAATGTAAATGCAGGCGCAAACTCGAATGCTCTATAGTGAGATGGTGTCGGCAGTAATGCAGGAAGCGATTTGTGACATGATATGCATAACTAGTGAAAGATGAAGAGAAAACAGTAGTAATACGAGGTTGAGAAAGTGGAGTTGGCAACAAAGCCAAAGTGGATGTCTGTTTGGGTTGTCCAGTTTTGGGTCTTAAGAGTAGCAACTTAATTTGTTTGCCTTCATGCTCAAATTGACACATGTTAGATCGACTATAAATGGTGACATTTTTTCGAACAACCATGGTCTACCCAATATGACTTGACCCACATTCATGGTGATCACATCACACTAGATATTATCTTGATAAAGATTGAAATTGATTAGGATAATACATCTTTGTTTGACCTCAAGTGTCGTGGAGTCAATCCGTGACACTTTGAATGGGTGGAGTACAACCTCTAATCCAAGTTTTTCAAGTGACTTAGACGATATTGCATTGATACAGTTTCTACTGTCCACAATCACCTTACAACTCTTATTTTCAATTTGATGAATGTGTGGACGGTAGCCTTTTTCTCCAATCATTCTTTTCAACTTGTTGGGAAAGAACACATCTAACAATAGACAAGTGAGTTGATGATGTATGATTAATACAATTGAGACCAACATCATCACTTGTGGGTGCTTCATTAGTTTCAGAATCTTCTTCTCCCTTAAAGATATACACATTAGAGTCTGACTCAATAGTCTTGGTAGGTGTTCCATCTATAATGGTGATTCTGACGAGACTTGGGCAACTAGCAGATAAGTGTCTATAACCTTGGCATTTGTAGCACTTGGTTGTGGAACTAACTCTGGAGGAATCAGGGTCTTTGTTTTTGTTGTCCCGTTCAAGACTCTTACCCTTAATATCATCCCTATATGATGGGGTATGGGTACTACATCTATTGGGTTGGGAAGATGGGGAAGGTCTAGACACTGAGGTCCTATAATCATTACTTTTTGAAGTGTAACTGGTCCTACCAGAATCTAAATCTTGAACTAAGGCATACGCTGCCTCAAACTCATTGACTCCTCTAACCAACAGTTCAGTTTGTAGGTCATTCTTAAGACCGGCTCTGAATCTAGAAAGAATCTGAGTTTCTCCTTCCCTATGAAGGGTACTGCATCTAATAAGGAATTAATCGAATTTCTTAACGTATTTCTTAGCAGATTTATTACCTTGAGTGTGTTGGTGTCAATTGTCCATGAGACGGGCACTAAATGATGGTGGCAGATACTTTGTTTCTAGCTCTTCTTTCATCATATTCCATGTGTCAAGTTGTGGTCGACCTCGGGCTGCACGCCTGTTTTTTAGGTTGGTCCAATACTGACTAGCTTGGCCAGACAATTTCATTGCAACGTACTTGACTTTTCTAGACTCACTGAGTTTGTCCATGTGAATACCTATCTAGTTGGAGTATTCAGTCTATTAAAAGCTGTGGATCGTAACGTTCGTCAAAGTTGGGGACATCGATCTTGATGTTTTTCAGATATTGAGCGTCGGGATTGGATGTGTTACCGGTGTTGTTAACTCGGTTGTTTCTCGGTGGGGTTCGATCACCTGTGGGTGACTCAGGTGGTTCATGCATTGCTTCTACTTTGGTCAGCCTGTCGTCGATTGTATTAAGCGTATTTAACTTGGCATTTATCTCGGCGAACATTGCCGCGATCTGTTGGGGATCCATTGGGATGGTGTGGGATTTACTAGACTCTCCTAACAGATATAGGTGACCATTACGGGTGGGCATGCACTACACACCGTAAATGAGGATGAAGAGATGCAAATCTAACTTAAATGATTTTTTAATGCAAAAAAAGCAGTAAAATTTCTATAAGTGCTTAGATGATGCAAATCCTACCCTAACTGTACTCTGATATCAAAATGATGTCAAACATGTGCGTGTGTAAATCAGATATCAGTGATAAAGAAAAACTTTGTTACGTTCCATCAACAAAGTGATCTTGGGTAGGAAAACAGTTAAAACAAATAACGAGGCAGATGGATTTTACAAAATATCGCAGTCACAGTGGTACCATTCTGAATCTAAAATATAATAATGCAACTACTCAATTATGATGGTAAAGCTTGTATAATCAATATTATGATCAGCAAATACAGGGGAAGCAAAATTTTATGGTCTCACAATATAGTGGCAGCAGATTAAATCGATAAAACAATAAAGGATAATTATCAAACCACAAATAAAAGAGACCGTGTTAAAGAGAATTACCTACTGAGAATTACAGAGAATCTCAGTGACCTGAAGAGGATGTCGTTGCGTAGAGCTCGTCATCACGATCGTAAGGGTACCAAGATCGCCTGAATTGGAGCCTGGACGTGAAAGTTATGGCCCAAACAAGATCAGATTCTTAACGGGTTTGTTTCTACAAAGCGGGTCTGTCTTGCTTCTGAACCCGTTTTTGTAGCACGGGTTTACTATAGCTCGCGAATTTGTAACTTAAACATGCTTCTTCTTCATCTAACTTCTTGAGTGTGGGTCGAATTGCTTCACTTAAACCCAACTCTTAAGAGATCGGGTCAATTAGACTTGTTGAACCCAAACCCGACTTGAAGTAGCTCGGTAGTTGCAGCCCTGTAAGCAACGCGGGCTTCGTTGGCAACGGACGAAGTCAGAGATTTGCCGGAGAAGAGAAGGAAAAGGTGGGGTGACGGGAAATCGACGACAGCAACTGGACAGCAGGAGCAACACCGCGGCGCAAAGGGAAAATGTTGCGATGATGGCGGATGAGCGGGGAGAGGGTGGTGTCAGGAGAGGAGGATGACGACAATGACGAACCTGTTGGTAGGTTCAATCAAGTAGAGTGCAAAATGAAGGAGGATAAGAAGAAGATGATGGGGAGAGGGATGAAGAAAGGAGGGTTTTGGCTTGCTGGTGATGGAACAGAGAGCAGAGGAGGGTTTTGGCTTGCTGGTGATGTTACTTGTGGGATGGGTTGTTTGCTGTTTGGAGGAAGAGGAAGAAGATGGTTGCAGGGTGTTTGGTGGCGCACGAGTGAGGGAAAGAAAGGGGGGGGGGGGGGGGGTGGGAGGGAGGGAGGGAGGAGGGGGGGGGAGAGAGGGGAGAGAGGGAGAGAGAGAGAGAGAGAGAGAGAGAGAGATTTTTGGTTTAGGGTTTTTAAAATAAGAATTTAATCCTAATCAAATTTTGAGATAACAAAAATCTCACACAAAATTTATTCAAAATTCTTCATTATCCATCCAACAATTCCAAGAGCTTTAAATGGACTTTACAAAGCTGAGTTCTCAAATCACAACTGATGTGATATTAAAAATAAATGAAAAATACAACTACTAAATAAAACTAAAATTACAAAAATACATGAAAATTCTTTGCTGCTCAAATTAAACTGGCATCGCGGCTTCGTCTTCGTCGGGACACGCGCCAGGCTGGATCCTGCACCAGATATTCAATAGGAATGACCTGAATTTTAACAATGTGTCATGTTTTAATGATTATGGAGGTTCTTGACTATATATGCACATCCTGGTGGATTGATACTACTTTTGTTTGAAAATTTTTTAAGTTTTTGAAAGATTATGGAGTTGCTTAAGGACTTCGAATTACAGCATATAATGCAAAGCTAGTGCCAAGTAATGGGGGCTTCTTTCTGCTCATCTTTTAGAGGAGAAAGTTATTGATAAAAGTTGAAAAGAGCATGAAGGGATGGGTTTGATGAAGTAAGCAACCAACTTTGCAACTGAGAAGGAGTGCTTGAAAAGAGAATGAATGGACACCGGTGTGATGAGGCTAATCTCCTTAGCAAGGAGAATAGTATGCACGAAATGGAGATCCCTATGCTTTGTGTTGTATGCATGATTTTGCCCGTTGTTGTCAAGAAACGCTTTTCACAGTGAGAACGTGTTTGAACAGTCGAAAATCAGTCGAAAGTGAGTAAGAAGATGCTTTATATTTTTAGGAAACATATAATAATGGTTGGATAGAATAAACGCGTGTTTTTCCTCCTTCTATGTTCGTGTCATGTATGCACAAGGAAATGCAGAAAATATGAGGGAGTTGATTGAAAAGATTTCTCATAGAAACTTGTAGGAAATTTTATGCAAACTATTGGTTGGTTTTTTTTTTTATCTTTCTGAAACTTGATATAGAGTATATATATTGTAACATCCGCTAATATTTTCATGGTTATTCACTCGTTATACTTGGCTCTCTTTTATTGGGCTCATCAAGTTTCTTTTTGTTTTTGTTTTGTTTGCACTTTGTTCATCTGTGAGTCAATCCAAGCATTTGTGATAGTGTTGTATTTTGAGTTCCATGTTCTGGATTCAATTTATAACCCAGCTTGTATCATGAAGTGCAAGCAAATTACTGAGCTGGAAACTTTTGAGGTGGATCTGTCCTAAATTGTAATAATCTCCCAGTTTGTATCTCACAATTAGATGGAGTGAACCTCTGCTTCTTCTTCTCGTGGATATTAGCTAAATTACCAAACCACGTAAATTTTGTGTTTTAACTTTTCCTACTCTTTCTCATTTTCTGTGATTTTGAACTCCTCGATTTGTGATCTTAAGAGTGTTATTGCGACAATCTTGTCTCAGAGCTTCAGATCTTAGATTAGGTGTCGAAATGTCTATCGGTCAAAGAAATTGGAACATTTTGATGGTAACATTGAACGGTCTTGACTCACCCCGAACTCGTTGAACAAAGGCTTTGAATAAAAAGGAGTCCTGTATCCATGTCAAAGGTGCAGAGTTTTGTATAGAACGAGATTTTGCAAGAAGCAATCAAAGTTATCTGCAATTTCCGGTCCATATTTTACTGTGAATTTCAGCCACTTCCGGTCTCCTGTGCTAAACCAAGACCCTTCGAGCTAAATATCATTGGATTCAGATGACAGTCTACTTTTTAACGGTTCTGATTTCGGTATAATTCGAGCTCTGTGGTGAGAGTTAGTGACGGATCTGATTCGACTAGGGATCAGACCTCCGGCAACATCCCATTTCTGAGCACTGGTCATTGCAACGTTGGTTCCCCATGAGATTCTCACAATGCGGCAAAAAAACAATGCGACAAGCAACGTGCAGCACAAAGGGCCGAGGGACAATCTCTTCTCCCCTTCAATTTCCTCCTCTCTTGGGAGGAGCAGAGCAGAGCCCATCACAAAAGAACTGCACCTTTTCCAGTACAACACTCCTCTCATCATAGCCAGCCAGGAACTGGAATCCCAGCCAAGCATTGCCGCGCGTCCCTCGAGCAGTCCCCACTTGAAGCCCACTGGCTCAGACCAGAAGAAAGACAGAGTCCCATCCTTCCTTCAACTTTGCGGGACAACGGCCACGCTGCACGACCAGCAGTTTGCCCATTGCCAGTCTCCTCCTCATCCCTTTCTCTCCCAAAACTCCCCGTCTTGCTCCGATTTGGATCGTCTTTTGCAAAGGAGAGTGGGCCTTGAGTGGTGATATGCTGGAGATGGCTGAGAGTGTTACTACATCCTTGAGTGGTGTCCTGGGTCTGTGTCCTTTGCATCCTCTGAGTTGCTGGCTTTAGAGACCTTGATCCCTAAGAAGAACTAGTTTCTAAGGACCTGTTTGTAAGCTGAAAAGTTGGTTTTTTCCTCTGAATTTGTGGGCCTCATGGCCTTTTCGCATGTTAGGATGTTTGTTTGGTAGAAAATGAGAGGGGAAAAAAAATCTTCTTTTTGTGCAAATCATTATTTCTCTCAAAATGAGAGGAAAACACTTAGAAAATTGACAATTTAAAATGATGTGAGCTTTTGTTAGGGTTATGACGTGAATATGTCGTGAAGGTTGATTAATGTCAGATTTGACAGTTTCTTTTTCTGCATCTGTTTTGAGTGCGAGTTGAATTCAAGTTTCCTTTATTCTGATTGAGGGTGTTTTGAGTCTGAGTTGGATTCAAGTTTTTTTATTCTGATTGAAGGAGTTTGTTTAGGACTAGGAGGCTTTCAATGTATTTCAAGAGAATCTAATGAATTTGTAATTCCTAAGGGTGTAATTCATCTGGGTGAGAAATTCCTAAGAGAAACTTAGCCATAAGGGTTCACTGTTCTTGGCGGCTATCAAGAGCTTGTAACTTCTCAGTGTGAGGTGTAAGTAATTCTTATTGTACTCCCCCAAAGTTTTACTAAAGTTTCTCCCCTTCTTCTATGTACGTACACACGATCTATTTGATCAGTGGAATCATGTTATATTGTGTGTTGGCTTTTTATCTAGTTTAGAATATCTTCTTCTTCTTCTTCTCTTCTTCAAGTTGCCTTAGTAGATCCTGTGGTTCGTATCTGCTGCGCCCCCAGTCGATCCGATCGTGGGGCATCCTCCCTTGAAATCACAACAATTGGTATCAGAGTATACAGATTACCAACAATTGGTATTAGAGTAAGATCAACGTGAAGATGTCTGCGATCAAATTCGATATTCAGAAGTTCGATGTTGTCATCAATTTCAGCAAGTGGCAGATTAGAATGAACGTCATCTTTACTCAGAGCAGGTTGAAGAAAGTATTACTCGGGAGGGAGAAAAAGCCTCAAGACATGAAAGAAGAAACTTGACAGGAGTTGGATGAGAAAACCTTGATAGCTATTTAGTTTTGTTTGGCGGACGAAGTGTTCAATAAGTTTTCTACAGATAAAACAGCGTCCTCGCTGTGGGAGCGACTTCAGGACCACTATCTGAAAAAGTCGTTGGCGAATCGGTTGATTCTGAAGCAGCGTCTCTTTCTTCTCTGCATGCATGAAGGTACACCTATCAAGTCTCACATTGTAGAATTTTCCTCTATTATCAATGATCTAAATAAGATAGAGGTTAAGATATTCTATTATTGTGTCCTTTACCTTCTTCATATAAGAGCTTTAGGGAAGCTATCTTCTATAGAGGCAAGTCAACAATCAAAGTCAATAAGGTCAAGGAGCATCTACTCAACAAGGACAAAATTGACACCCAGTTGACGGGTAAGTCTTATCATAATGATTCCGGAAAGTTCAATATTCAAGGGAGAAGAGTAATAATGGAAGTTCCACGGGTAACTTAAAACACAAGAATTTGACGTGCAACTATTGTCATAAGAAGGGGCAAATTAGATCTAAGTGTTGGATTCAAAAGAAAAACAACCAGTTGCTAATATCACTAAACTGGTTGAAGGAGATGAAAAACAGTGTAACATTCTATCTGTTACAGACTGACCAGTTGATAATAAAGATAGATGGGTCATAAATTCTGGATGTTCACAGCATATCAATTCCAATAGGAAGATGTTCTCTTCATACACTTTGGTTCAAGGGGGAGAAGTCTTCATTTGGAATTCTGTTACAAGTAAGGTGATTGGCAAAGGAACAATCCAGTTTCGGTCTCATGATGGACGGATCACTACTCTTCAAGGCATTCATCATGTTCCCAAATTAAGGTACAATCTCATTCGTCTTGGAGCCATACAAGGGGAAGGGTTCTGTTTCAGTTCGAAACGTGATCTTGTGGAAGTTTCCAAAGAGGCCCATGTGATGTTTCAAGCTGAACGTATTGGCTATGTGTTTATGTTGCGAAATTCGGAGGTTACAGTTGGTGGATTGCAGTTATCCTCGGCTTCAAAAGTAGTGGTTGTGGAACAATCGGAGACTACGATGCAATCGACCTCGGATGTTCAATTGTACCCCGAAGGGAGATTGAGACTAGGCATGCAACAAGGTAGTCCAAATCGTTACTCCTATGGTGGAATAAATTCTCATAGATCTTGTGTAGATCAAGAAAATCATTGGGTAATAAAGTTCAAGTTGGACCTGAACTTATTCGACCTAATCAAGATTTGAACCCAATGAGGGAGTTATGGAAAAGAGGAAGTGAGATGAAGATGAAGTCAAGTTTGTTCATTGTGCATGGATGCGAGCACATGGAACATGGTGGCTATTCTCGGACTTGAACGTATTCAAGTCAAGGGAGAAATTGTTAGGATCATGACGTGAATACGTCGTAAAGGTTGATTAATGTCGAATTTGGCAGTTTCCTTTTTGGATCTGTTTTGAGTCCGAGTTGGATTCATATTTCCTTTACTCTGATTGAAGGAGTTTTGAATTCGAGTTGGATTCAAGTTTTCTTTATTCTGATTGAAGGAGTTTGTTTAGAAATAGGAGAGTTTTATGGTCTATAAATAACCCCTTAGGGATGACCTTCAATGTTTTCCAAGAGAATCCAATGAATTTTTAATTCCTAAGGGTGTAATTCATCCAGGTGAGAAAAGCTTAGCCACAAGTATTCGCTGCTCTTGGCGGCCATCAAGGGCTTGTAATTTCTCAGCGTGAGGTGTAAGTAATTCTTATTGTACTCCTCAAAAGTTTTAGTAAAGTTTCTCTCCCCTTCTCTTGTGGACGTGCACACGATCTGTTTGATTAGTGGAACCACGTTATATTGTGTATTGGCTTTCTATCTATTTTGCAATATCTTCTTCTTCTCTTCTTCAAGTTGTCTAAGCAGATCCTATGGTTCATATCTGCTGCGCCACCCCATTCGATCCGATCTTCACAACAATTAGTATCAGAGCATACATATTTGTTTCCCAACAGCCTTTTCCTTTCAAAAAAAAAAATTCCGGTGGGCCCTCCATCACGTGGGCTCCATTTTTTCATGAAAAGCCTGAGATCCAGCAGTCCGATCTCCCAACTGAGAGACGCACTCATGACCCCGAGCTTGAACTCCCGCGGTCCACCACCATCTCCTTCAAAGTTTTGCTTTTGGTTGGGATTTATTTAACTAATCAATCTCTTAATCCCTGAAACGAGATTCTCCTCACAATAGTAACAAGTCACGGCTTCTAGTTTACATTCTCCGCTTTGATCATCGCCTTCGTAAAATCTCCTAAATTGCCATTTTTCTTCATGCCCATCAATAGTTAATGTTCTCTCCTTTCAAAATGGAGGTTGCATAATTTGCACAAGCTCCATAGATTTGAAGAGGCGAGTCTAAATTCCCTCTCTTGTCTTGATTGGTTTCATCCATAGCTTCTTCTTGAAGCACTCTCTATCTCAAGAGGTGATAGTGTACCTTGTGTGTTTTGTTCTTGCTTGACCCACCAAGTTGTAGCAGTGATTTTGACATTAAAACCTCTTTGTGAAGTTAAGCAAGATGGGCCGACAGTAGGAATTATAGTACCAAAAATGTGTTGTACTGATGAGGAACCTCTCTGTGATCTAGCACATTAAGACTCAATTCCTTGTTCCAGGATGGCAGCAACAGCAGCATCTTAAGAAGAAGAGAATAAAACGCAACAACGAGTGTAATGTTGGGTGGTATCCTCCAAAGCCAAAAAAGAGCCAGATCTCCCAACAATTTGCGAAGTTTCCAACTAGGTGTCTGTTGCGCGCGCCTTGGCAACAACCAATTGAGAAATCCCAATCAACAGAGAGAGATGCAGCAGAGAAGTACCCAAAAGACAAGAACAAATAAACAAGAGAGAAAGCAAACACACTATTTAATGAGGTTCGGCAATATGCCTACGTCCTCGGGGCAAGAGAGAGATCTTATTGATTCAATGCTATCAACTACAAGTTTTTCCTTTCTTACAATTCATGAGAGCTCTACCCCTTTATTTATAACCAAAGAGTCCCAGGATTTTAAAAATCACAATTGGATTCAACTCCTTTTCAGAAATGAAGTCCGAATCCCAACAGGAGAAGCAGATTCGCTTGTCAGTTGCCTCTTCCTTCGGTTTGACCGGTCAGTCGACCGTTACCAACAAAAACTTGATGTGTGCCAGTCGGTCGACCGGCCCGATTGACCGAGCTGGTGTCGTGCATGTCGATCGACCGGGCGGCCCCTATTCTGGCACATCTATAGACTGTGTTCTCGCTCCTTCTGGTCTCCGATCTCTGCACTATTTCTTTCGATGAGTTAAAAAAACTCTATCAAGCTTTTATCTCCTCTCTCTCTCCCCCTACAATGCCTGCAGCTACAGAGAGCACGAGAGGGAAATGAATAAATGGCGTCACCACCGCTAACCGCGAATCTGATGCCTCTCCTCCTCCTCTTTCCCAACTGTCGCAGCTTTCCTCGAACTAACACTTAGCGAATGTCATCCCTGGAATCTGGATTCTAGTTTGCTGCTGATATGCCACCAGAATCAGGCGTATGCCTGTCGTGAAACATGCAACTATTGATTTGCTCAGTGAATCTTAGCTTGTGTCCCAGATCTTCAGAGTTCTGGGCAGTTATTCGGTGTTTCTTGTCATATAAGTAGCCACTTCCTTCCTATGCACACAGCATATCTTTTTGCTAAAGAGAATTTTTGCTTTTTGTAACTCTAATGATCAAGTAGCAGATTAAACCAGTTGCTAATGTGGCCTGGGAATCTATCTACCCTAGTTGATTGGATAAATTGCTATTTATCTGGGGCTAACACTTTTTATTAAGGCTTATCGTCTTTTTAGTTTCTACTGATTCTAGTGATCGAAAGTGATTATCGACACATTAAGGTCCCAGAAGATTCTCTAGTTTTTCACTTTAGAACTTGAATATATCATGGTCATGTAAAAGTTAGATGATGTTTACTAAAATATGTTCATCATTCTGCGAAAACCGATTAAAAGAGATCTGATAGCTTATTTTCTGTTAATGTTGGGTTCA
This sequence comes from Agave tequilana, assembly GCA_038442645.1. NCBI lineage: Eukaryota > Viridiplantae > Streptophyta > Magnoliopsida > Asparagales > Asparagaceae > Agave > Agave tequilana. Next base: position 78,155 of record JAVJIF010032557.1, read on the forward strand.
AGGCTTCAAGCTGATGCAACTCAAGATTTAATCCTTTTTTTTGTTTTGGTTTTTTTTTTTTTGGTGCAGGCAAGATTCTTTTCTTTTGGTTCTGTTTTCCTGTCAATTAATTGCTTTGGCTCACACATGTTTCTTCCATAATGGAATGTGTTTGTGATTTTTGCTAGCAAGCATGATTGTCTTGACAATTTAGAAATCATTACTGATACTTCACAAGGATATTTGACATACATAGATATTAAAAAACAGAGAAAGATTCATCAACTAAATTACTGTAATTTTATTCGAAATTAAACAAGAACAAAAATCTGACAGAAAAAAGTAGAACTGGAGCAGATATTGTGATGATCATCATCACAAGTAACACGAGATACCGACACGTGAGATGCAATAGAAAAAACTGCAGCCATATCCGAAACACTCGATCTCAAATCATCGACGCCGTGATTGCGGCTTCGGCCGTCGACGACCGGAGAAGCTCCTCGCCCCGCCTCATCCGGCCCGTGCCCTCCAATGAGGCCTGTGCACGTGTGAACCACTAGTGCCCTCTTGGGCCTGAATTGTGCAGCATCAGCTCGCACCACATCCTGATTCCTCTCTCAATCTCTCAGCTGAATGGGTGCCTCTCACTTCCCTCAGCACTATCCTATTTCTCTGGACCCTCACCACTTCATTCTCTCCCCTCAAGTGGAACCAACACCACTGTCCTTGCATCTGGGACCCAAATCTCTTTATATACAGGATTCATGCTCAAATCATTCTGGAAATATCTCTCTATATATTATTACTAATTATCATTATTGCGTCATCGTAGAAATTCACTTGATCCCACGTGGATCACCCTTGCATATTGAAATTTCAAAAATGGGCCCCAAAAAAGTTGCCTCCAAATTGATATAAATAGGTGCCCAAGGCGCAAGCTCAGTCAGTCACTTGGGTTTTTCTTCCTCTTCTCTCTCCTCAGTACTTGTTACTTACATTAGTCTCTTCTTTGATCAAATCAAACAATGGAGATCCAACTGGCCAAAGGATGCTGCGGCGACCTCTTCCATCAGTGCAAGCCGTATATTGCGATGATTTCGCTCCAATTTGGCTATGCCGGAATGAACGTAATCACCAAGGTCTCTCTCAATCATGGCATGAGCCACTATGTGCTTGTTGTATACAGGCACGCCTTTGCTACCATTTCGATCGCTCCCTTTGCCCTCATGCTAGAGAGGTAAACATTAGATTTGAAAGGAAAATTGTACATGAAGAGGTTTGTATTCTTTTCTTCCTCTTCTAACTTTATTGTATGATTCTGAAACAGGAAAGTTCGACCGAAGATAACATTCTCGCTCTTCATGCAAATATTTGTACTTGCCCTACTCGGGTTAGAACATATACTGACTTAACTTCTTTCGTGCAACATGTCGTGAGAGATTGTTGTCACTGCTTCTGCAAAGAACAAAGAATGACGCCTAATTTAATGTTGCAGGCCTGTCATAGACCAAAACTTCTACTACGCGGGGCTGAAGTTCACCTCCCCCACCTTCTCCTGTGCCATGAGCAACATGTTGCCCGCCATGACCTTTGTAATGGCCGTCATATTCAGGTTAACAGAGTTGCATCCAGTTCATTTGTCATTTACCATTTTTCGCGATTGCAAAATTACAACGTTTTACTAAAATTTCTCGTGGGAATTGGAAATCAGGATGGAGAAGATAAACATCAAGGAGGTGATATACCAAGCCAAGGTTGTGGGAACGCTGGTGACGGTGGCTGGGGCGATGTTGATGACTCTGTACAAGGGACCTATTGTGGAGTTGTTTTGGACTGAGCATGCTCACCAAGCCGCCGCCACCGTGCCCATCTCCACTGAGGCCGCGGACAAGGACTGGTTTCTTGGCTCCATCTTCCTCATCATTGCTACTCTGGCTTGGGCTTCTCTCTTTATCCTCCAGGTACATAAATACAGTACTGAGCATTATGCTCATTGAATTTCATTTAGATGACTTGTGACAAATGAGCTGATTCCTTGATGCTCTGTTTTTCTTGCAGACTCACACACTGAAGACATTTTCCCCTGCTCCACTCACCCTCACCTCACTCATCTGCTTTATGGGCACTCTTCAGGCAATTGCAGTCACCCTTGTGATGGAGCACAAACCTTCTGTGTGGAAAATCGGCTTCGATGTGAATCTCCTTTCCGCTGCCTATGCCGTAAGCTCTCTCTCTCTCTCTCTCTCTCTCTCTCTCTCTCTCTCTGCTGACAAGTTTTCCTGTATGTGTTAATGAACAGGGTATTGTGACATCGAGTATTGCCTACTACGTCCAAGGACTAGTAATACAGCAAAGGGGCCCCGTCTTCGCCTCTGCCTTCAGCCCTCTAATGATGATCATAGTTGCAATCATGGGCTTCTTCATCCTTGCTGAAAAAATCTATCTGGGAGGGTAAGTTCACCCAAAAATCATCATATACTGAACAACCTTTCTTCATTTTCTCCTAACTGAATCAACAATCATGAGCTTATCTCTTTCTCTGCATTCGGTTGTCCTTGCAGTGTCCTAGGATCTATCTTGATTGCCGCGGGGCTCTACTCAGTTCTGTGGGGGAAATACAAGGAGAACAAGGAGAAGAAAGAGATGGAGAGAATGTCTTTGCCATTAGCTCTGAAGAGCATTGAAGGGAATCGTCAGTGATGGACATCATAGAAGTGGATGAGGTCCAACTGGAGAAGGCAAAAGCCAACAACAAGATCACTTCCTCCATGGACCAGGCTGCAGTTACCAATGTGTTATGTGGGTACAGGGGCTAAGGAGAAGGGTTTTCTTTGTACTTTTTTCTTTTCCATTTTAACTTTTTATTTTAGTTTTCTCCCTCTTTGTAATATAGGTGGTAATATTCATGTAAGATAGTTATATCTTTTATTTTGGAGAAAACGGAATGGAGAGTTTTACATCCTCTCTTTACTGAAACAATTGGTGATGATATGCTCCTACTAAGCTTTGTTTCACATAAAAGATTATCTACAATTTTGGGTTCTTAGTTTTTCTATTTTCGCGTATTCTTGATTTTTTTTGATGATATGATACTTTAAAAAAAATCGCCACTGCGATTTCAGGGTGAGATGTAGAAAGTCCTAGGTTGATGTCCTGCAACAAGCAAAAGATAACAACAATGAAATAATTATTTAATTATATATTGTAAAGAAGAGGAACTTGAAATTATTGGCAATGCATTAGCAACATGTGGAAGAGACCATGGGTCCAGGCTGCCCACTTTTATGAAGTGTTTCTCACAAGGGCAATGAAGAGTGTAAAATTTATCTTTCTTTTGCCTTTCTTTTTCTTCTGAAAAAAACCACAATCTAGCCTTGACCATAGGATTTCTCACAGAACCCACTCCAATCCTACAGGCTTACCACTATAAGCCATGCTTTGATAGACATAATTTGATTCCCTTGCAAAGTATAAAAGATGCCCAATAACAACATGTACACATTCATTTCTTTGTGAATGTGAATCAAACTTTTTGGTAGCCCAGCCTGTTTATGGTTTTTGCATATTGTGCCATTGGAATTTTCAGATAGCTAGATAGCATTCACTCATTCAGTGAATCAAAAGGGTAATTTAGTCTTCCCATAGGTGGATACTCCTAAATGTTGGAGAAAAATAAATAGGCCAAAATTAACAGCTAATGGAACTCGTGCTTTTTATGTAAAATTCTCTTGTAGCAACTCCTTCTAAGTAGAAAAGTGTTCATGTGGGCTCGGGTTGGCTTCTTCGCGCGAAGGACCGTGATGGTCCTTTGCGGTGTAGGCCACCCATCACAGCTGATGGATAGCCCGAAACGGGAGAAAGAAAAGAAAACTTTATTTTTTTCCTCTTTCTCGCTCCGGGCCGTCCATCAACTGTAATGGACAGATCACAGCACGAAAGATCATCACCTGGTCCTTCGCGCGAAGGAGCCAACCCCAGCCCTGTTCATGCAGCACATGATGAATAGAGTACCTACAGTGGGGGACACAAGCTACTAGAAAAAAACTGCTATAGGTAATGATTCAAGCACCAAGTTCCAAAACCCAAGCCCATGAGTCTAAGAGGGTCCCCTTATGGAAACTAGCAACCGACTGGCAAACAGATGTCCAGGTGATCCTCCATCTATAAATAGAGGTCATAGGGACTTCACTCAAATATGATGCTAACTTCACACTCTTAGTTCCACTTACATTCTAATAAAATGGTGGTTAACTTGAACGTCAGAGGGGGTCGTCAGAAATCTGGCCTCCAGGCGACTCAAAGATCATGTTGGAGACAGAATTGAAGATGCATCATTTGGTGCTTTTGAGATCTTTGATTAAGGTGCAAAAACAACTTCATGTTCACCCCTAATTTTTGCTAGCAAACTATTAGCCTGAGCCACGATGAATAAAGGACCCCATAATCATCAATGACGGGAAGAGGCGCAAGGGTTTTCTCAAGGAGGAGAACCAGGGATTAGACCCCCTAGTCATTGTTGGAAAGAGAGAGATTATTACCTAGGAAGCTGACTGGATTGTTGGATTACCATGGGTCGCGTCAAGGAGATCGCCAAGGAAGTCGACGACGGAAGGCAAAGTGGACAGCAGCAGAAAATAGCAGCAGCAGCAGAAATCAGGTAGGGTCGGTCGACCGGTCCGGTCGACCGACATGCACAGCATGCACAGGGCCTTAGGCGGTCGACCCGGCCGGTCGACCGCAGTTCCCTGACTGTAAGACCCGAACTCTCGGTTAAATTCGGTCGACCGGGCGGGTCGACCGAGATGGAGGTCGGTCGACCGGCCGGGTCGACCGACAGTCGGGTTTTGGGTGAAATCTGCTGATTCGCTGATTTGGGTATTTAAGCCTAATGTTATTTCTAGGGTTAGAATCTTGAAGAAGCCTGTGAAATTGTATTAGCTGAGAGTTCTCTTGCATTCAAAGAGAAAAAGAGCTATTGTAATCATCTTCCTAAATATAAATCTCTCCATTGATTGCCCCGAGGACGTAGGCATTGAGGCTGAACCTCGTTAAATCGTGTTCTTTGTGATTGTGTGTTCTTCGTGTGGTTGTTGGGTTGTTCTTTGTGCTGGAGATCTTGGGATTCTCTATTGGTTGTTGTCATAGGTGCACAACAAGTGGCATCAGAACTTCCGGGTTGTACTTGGGATTTCTGAGGATTCGAAGGGCTCGAGATCGGATCCGGTGGAGATCGTGTGTTGATCTCAGATCTGAGGTATTGGGTGTTCGAGGAGATCGTTTGTCGATTTCAGAAGGACTCAAGGAGGGCTCGTTGAATCCGTGGTGGAGTAGATCTGGTGAGAAACTCGATCTAGGGTTTCGAGGGACAGGTAAAAATCATATTTTTATCTGTGTATAGATCTATTTCAAGTTAGTTGATCTTCCGCATAGATAGAGAATCAGGGAAAATCTCAATGGCAGAAGAAACTGCATCTGTTAAGACAATGAACAATCATCCAAGGATTGAAGTTGTTAAGTTTAATGGGACTAACAATTTTGGTATGTGGAGATGCGAGGTTATGGATGCGCTGAATGCATCAAACCTCGAAGACACTCTCCTACTAGCGAAGAAGAAGAACACTACCACTGATGAAGACTGGGCGAAGATGAACAGGTCGGCATGTGGCTTGATACGTTCATGCTTGTCACAAGACATAAAATACCTTGTGCAACATGAGACGTCAGCGAAGAAACTGTGGGAAACCCTTGAAAAGAAGTACCTGACGAAGAGTGTAGAGTCCAGGGTGCAGCTTAAAAGTAAGCTGTATCAGTTTCGGATGAAGAAAGAGAGCACAGTAAATGAGAACATCAACCGATATACGAAGCTTCTTACAGATCTGCTAAATGTGGATGTCACGGTAGATGAGGAAGATAAGACGGTCATCTTTCTGAATTCACTTCCTGCAGAGGAGTACGAGACATTCACACTGACCTTCATTAATGGAAGGCAGAGCTTGGATTATGATGAGGTGTCGTCTGCACTGATGAGTTATGAGACAAGGAAGAAGGAGAGGCATCCTTCTCAGTCAGGGTCATCGGCGGAGGCATTGGAAGTAAGAGGCAGAGGTTCATCAAGGAAGGGAAAGGAGATTAGAGGAAGATCGAAATCCAGGCCGGGTTTCAGAAATCTGAAGAGGAATCAGTGTGCCTTGTGTAAGGAACTAGGACACTGGAAAGCAGAATGCCTTAAGGCCAAAGATAAGAAAGTGGAGTCAAAGACCGAGGCGAATCTCGCAAAGGCGGATGGATCGGATGATGACTCATCGGTGTTCTCTCTCAGTTACTACCCCTACTGCTTGTAACTCAGATAGGGCTGAGTGGATCTTGGATAGCGGAGCCACCTATCATGTATGCCCGAATAGGGCCTGATTTTCTAGCTTTGAGAAGCTAGATGGATGTTACACGGTCATGGGGAATAACCATCCGTGTAATATAGAAGGGATGGGTACAGTCCGCATCAAGACAGATGATGGGATAGTTCGAGAGCTGAAGGAGGTGAGGTATGTACCTCAACTCAAGAGGAATCTTATTTCAGTTGGCACTTTGGAAGCATCGGGCATGGTGATATCTGTTCGAGATGGTATTCTCAAGATGATCAGAGGCTCAATGATGGTGATGAAGGGCGTCCGCCGAGGAAATCTTTACTACTTGAAGGGTAGTATGATGACAGATCAGGTGGAGACTTCGAGTTCTTTAGATAAAGGTGGCCCGGAGGACTGGCAGGAAAGGTCGGACACGAAGATGGAAGGTCTTGCAAGCTCCTGCAAAGAAGGAATCCATGGAAGGTGCTGCTACCTGTAATTTGGAAGGTGGACACAGCGTTCTGGACAAGAAGAAGGTGAGATTCAGCACCAGTACTCACCGCAATGAAGGTCTTCTTGATTGTGTTCACATGAGCGTATGGGGACCTGCTAAGATGGCATCGCTTGGAGGTCACAGGTACTTTGTCTCATTTATTGATGGTTCATCTAGGCAGGTTTGGATATATCCGATGAGACAAAGGGGAGAAGCCCTAGATGTGTTGATGAAGTGGAGAGGAAGAATGGAGAGGCAGATAGGTAGGAAGATAAAGGAGCTTCATATTGGTAATGTTGGAAAGGACATGTACCAGTTCCTACAATTTGGTCAGAACACAGGGATTGCAACTCACTTCACAACAGGTACAGATGGGTTGGCTAAAGATGTAGTCCGTTCCTTGCTGGAGAAGGTTCGGAGGCTGTTGTCTAATGCAGGATTAGACAGGTCGTTTTGGGCTGAGGCGACTGAGTATGCTAGCCATCTCATGAACAGGTCGACTGCGATAGGAGGTAAAGCTCCATTGGATATTTGGTCTAGAAGGTCATGGTGTGCTGCAGGAGTTTGGAAGTCCGGCCTACTTCAGTGCCAAGAGTGGCAAGGTGAATCCGCGGGCAAAGAGGTTTGTCTACTTGGGCGTCAAGGGAAACAGCTACAGGTTGTGGGACCCCGATGACAAGAAGATCGTGATGAGCAGGCATGTCACATTTGGAGAGGCTTCAGTGTTGAAGTCCACTGTCTCTCAGCAGGTAGAGAGGACGGAGACCAAGGAAGGAATGCAGCGGGTGGAGGTTGATGCTACTCCATCATCTCCAGTTGGTTCGGCATCAGAGGAGACTTCATCGGAGGTGACACCGGGAGGAGTTCAAGATACCAAGGGTGATGCTGAACAGATTGACGACATTATTGAGGATGTCGAGTTATTTGCAGCAAATGGAACCAAGGTGAAACCACGGTCGTGGTTAAAGAAGCATGGATCTCAAGCTTGTGATATCGACAAGCTGAAGTTAAAGGCCGTTATTCTCCATGATGGTCAGGAAGAGGTTCATATGACTCAGTCAGACAGGTTCGCTGCTGCAAATAGAGGTACCATTGTTTGCTTGTTGAAGCTCATTTTAATGAACTACGGTTGGCTTGATCTTTTTGGGCAAAGGTACGTAGGCAGCCGTAAAGGCGCAGCCATTTGGTGATGCAACTCTTATGAAGCTATTTGGGTTCTCGAGATGTTATTTTGGATCTTCACGTAGAGGTGAAGAGTTGTGGCCTATTGAAGCTTCAAGTAGAGATGGAGAGACTTCACATAGAGGTGAAGAGACTTCATGTAGAGGTGACGTGGTGTGGCCAGTTGGATCTCACGTAGTGGTGAGATGGTGTGATCTCGATGAACAGGTTTATCTTCCGGTTAGAAGATGTTGAGCTTGCATAAAAGTGGTGTGCATCCAGTTGAAGCCGATGATGTTTGGTGTGTTCTACGCAGACTTGGTTGGACCGTCAGGAAGACAGGTAGACTAGATAGAGCTGGTCAGTGGAGAGTCAGTGTTGGCTCATAAGGAAGTCTTCGTGAGGTCGTGAAGTTGCGGAGAGGGAGCCACGGTTAGTGATCAGCAGGTATGAAAATTCTCCTAAGGTGAAGTGCAGGGAAGGCATGTGCAATGTTTTTCAGGAATAGATGAGCCAAAGATTCCAAGCCGAGATCGTGTGTCGATTTCGCCGAGATCGTGTGTCGATTGACCGGTGCGCGCAAGCCGAGATCGTGTGTCGATTTCGCCGAGATCGTGTGTCGATTTCGCCAGGTGATGGACTGGGGTTCGTTGGAGTTCGGCTCAGATTTGAAAATCTTCGCCGAGGTGGAGAATTGTTGGAAAGAGAGAGATTATTACCTAGGAAGCTGACGGGATTGCTGGATTGCCATGGGTCGCGTCGAGGAGATCGCCAAGGAAGTCGACGACGGAAGGCAAAGTGGACAGCAGCAGAAAATAGCAGCAGCAGAAATCAGGCAGGGTCGGTCGACTGGTCCGGTCGACCGACATGCACAGCATGCACAGGACCTTAGGCGGTCGACCCGGCCGGTCGACCGCAGTTCCCTGACTGTAAGACTCGAACTCTCGGTTAAATTCGGTCGACCGGGCGGGTCGACCGAGATGGAGGTCGGTCGACCGGCCGGGTCGACCGACAGTCGGGTTTTGGGTGAAATCTGCTGATTCGCTGATTTGGGTATTTAAGCCTAATGTTATTTTTAGGGTTTAGAATCTTGAAGAAGCCTGTGAAATTATATTAGCTGAGAGTTCTCTTGCATTCAAAGAGAAAAAGAGCTATTGTAATCATCTTCCTAAATATAAATCTCTCCATTGATTGCCCCGAGGACGTAGGCATTGAGGCCGAACCTCGTTAAATCGTGTTCTTTGTGATTGTGTGTTCTTCGTGTGGTTGTTGGGTTGTTCTTTGTGCTGGAGATCTTGGGATTCTCTATTGGTTGTTGTCATAGGCGCACAACAGTCATCAATTCAAGCATTGTGTCTGAAGAAAGTGATTCAATTAGATTCTGAAACTTTAGTGAGGGAGACAGTTCTTGAGTTAGATGTCGAACAAATAGTCCCACGTCAGCTTGACATGAGGACGGTCTTAGGTATATAAGAATTTGAGCAACTTCACCTAGAAAACTAGTGTTTTGGGAATGTGCCTCAATCCCTACAAGTAGTATCAGAACAACCCAGGTTTAGTTAGGGATCGTGTGTCGATTCTCATAGCATCATTATCTTTTTGGCAGAGATCATGTGTCGATATCAGAGCGGTGTTGGTTTGTTCATGGGATCGTGTGTCTATCTCAAAACAGTATTGGTTCTGTTCTTTGGATCATTTTGAGTGGAGTAGACCGTTCGGAAACTCGTCTAGGATTTCACTTTGAGGTTAAGGTAATAAAGAGCTACACTTTGAGGTAAAAGGCTTTGATACCTCTTGTGATACCGTCCAGAGGATCCCACACGCCAATCACCAAGATCAGAGTTCCAACACCGAGTCAATCACCAAACAATTATAGCACAAACAGAGAACAAAGTAGAGAATACGAGATTTAATGAGGTTCAAAAACTTGCCTACGTCCTCGGAGCAGAAGGGAGAAGATCTTATTCAATCAATAGAGTTATAAGAGTTACAAATTGATTCGAAGATCCAACTAGAAAAACTACGCAATTTACCGTAAAATTTCTCAAAAAAACTAACCCTAAAACTCTCAAATACAAATCACCAATTATGGTTACAAACTAGGGTACAATACCCCTCACTATATATAGGCAGAGAATCCCCATAGAAAAAGAAAACCAAAAATTGATTCTGAAAAATTCAAAGTCCTATTAGGAAACTGCAGAACCTGACAGTCGCTCGATCGGGTGGTCGACGGGCTCTATGTAGCAGTCGACCGCTGGGCAAAAACTTCAACTGCACTCTTCTGCTCTCTGTTGTTTAGTTGATCAGGTCGTCGACTGACTATGTAGAGTGTCATATGCGATTGATCGGGCGATCGACCGCTAAGCCAATTCCACTGTGCCTTGGACTCTGTAGGTCGGTCGACTGCAAACATGCTTCTGCAATTTTTAGTCTTACGAGTTGGTCGATCGGGCGGTTGACTGACCTATTACTTCTTCTGCTGTTGTGCACGTCGGTCGACCGACCCGATGTTCTCTGCTGGCAACTGACTTAAAAATATAAGGACTCGGGGCACCATCCCAAAAGACTAGCCTTCTAGGTGGAGTAGTCCAAATCTTTATATACCTAAGACCATCCCCTTGTCTAACCTATGTGTGACTATTTGTTTACATAATTCTTAACAATCTTCCCTCAAACAAATAGAACGGACTTGCGTCTTAATCGTTGTACTGCGCTGCACTACACTGTGCTTTTTTCACTTGCATCTGTGCCTGTGCCTGTGCCTACACCTGCGCCCTTTTTTGCTGCACTGCACTGTGTCTTTCACTGCACCTGTGCCTATGCCTGTGCCCGCGCTTTTCGCTGCGCTGCACTATGCCTTTCACTACACTTGCGTCTGCGCCTGCGCCTGCGCTCAGGACTACGCCATCCACTCTTGGGGATCTTCCACACATTACTAAGTTTGGGGCATAGCTCTGATACCATGTGTAAGGACTCGGGGTACCATCCCGAAAGACTAGCCTTCTAGGTGGAGTAACCCAAATCCTTATATACCCAAGACCATCCCCTTTGTTTAGCCAATATGGGACGATTTGTTTGCACAAATCTTAACAAAAAAAACTCTATTTTCATATTCTACCCCATATTTCTCCACTCAGTAAAGATTTCTCAAATCTGAGCCAAACACCTCGAATAACAAATTTTAGCTAAGCAAACGGGCTACACCATTACGGCTGCCTACGTACCCCCTGCCCAAGGAATCAAACCCACGTAGTTCATCTAAACGAGCTCCGAAAACTTTAACCATCAATTGAAATTAAATATGCAGTAATGAATCCAATTGGCTGAGTCATCTGGATCTCATCATCATGATCGTCACAAAGAACAACGTTCTTCAACTTGAACCGATCTAGCTCACCAACTTGAGATCCACGCTTCTTTACAACCCACTTTTATGGATTCTTTTCTTTCTGCTGCAATCAAATCAATCTTTTCTTGAACATGTTCAATATCCAAAACAGCTACATTGTAACCCCTCTATCCTTATTGTACGTATCAGTATCAGTGCTCGATACGACGTATAAAGTTGATTTGACCTATAATCATATCTCACTGTTGCATAGACTCACCTATGTGTATGTGATGATTGTCTTTGTATTTCTGTTACATTGACCACTGTTCATGTCACATGGATTATTATTATTACATGAGTAGTCCTGTATTCCAGTTACATGAATATTTCCTGTTAGATATTGATATTCCTGTTACTGGACATGTGAGCTGTTGATATGCGATATGTGGAACTAAGTACCACGTGGATCCAAACCACGGGGGCCGCCTCTAGAATCCCACATCTATTGTTTTTCGTTTCTCGTTATCTTTTTTATGCTATCAACAGAGCTCATTTCCTGTTATCATGTTACATGTACCATGCACTGTACTTGTTCTTACTACGCTGTGTACTTTAAATTTAATAAAGATAACTTGGGGATGAGAGAGACTTAACGGTTGATTAGATCTTATCGGATGGATATCTGGATCCATTGTTTGTCCCACTGTAGGAGACGGGATAGTGCTGGCTATCGTATGTTATAGCTCATGAGCTCCCGTTTCCTGTTATGTTATTAGCTCTTTGGGCTCTCGTTTCTTGTTACTTATTTCACCCTAACGGGTTGACCCTAGTCTCAGTAGGCAGGGGTCTTTTTAAGGCCGTGATCCTGGGTATGCACGGGATACACTCACCCGATAAGAACTCCTTGACCATTGGGTTTCCATTTAACATAATAAATGGTAATAATATGACTTGTCTGATACATGTATGATACCGTTCTAATGTCTTTGTTATCATTTCTTATATTTTGTTCATTATCATATTTGCTGCACTTCTTGCTACTTGTTACAATTCATGTAGTAGAACATTATTCACGTACATGTATACTCTGTATTGCATATATTTTGATTTATATATACCTTGCAGATATCATTACTGCAGATGCACAACGCAGTAGTATGGTTATTGTTGCATATGCACATCTGCATGTTCATTTCCATCATGTCACCACTATATAACAGTATTTATTATATAAAATTGGATACTACTGTAGACATGACCCAATGATAACATGCTAGGTAGTGATGGTATTAAAATATGATATTTTATATTTCTACTGATTATTAAATTTCTATTATATAGTATCACTGATACATACACATGTATTGTATATTATTATCGTGTATGTATTACTATAATACATATTACTGTCTCCTTCATTTTATCACTCATTAGGTCACTTTCTGACGACCCTGGGTTTGCGTGCCGAGGCTGGAAATCTGAGAATCCCTGTACTAGATATTTTTCAAGATTTTTTTAAGACCGACACCCTTTCCACTTCATAGGTATCTTTGTAATTTATTTCTGTTATTTTATTTATCCCTATTTTCATATCTGTTATGATCACTGACTTCTTTTGTAGATATTATTGTACTTATTTATGCTAGACTTATTGTGAATCTTATATATATTCCCTGTACTGAGGCTTAGCGTATATATGTGAAAATATTTTCGCTCTGCGTATATACGTCATCGTAGTGTCTCCGTATCCGTGAGATCGGGGCATTACATACATGATCTTTTAATTTATTTTTGCCATTTTCTTAAATATGTCTTTTTCTTTTACATATACATGTAATAAACACTAATAACTCCCGTTTTGCTAGCAATATGTAAGAAAAAAATTCATTGAAATATAAGAATATGTATGATCCTCATGCATTTTAACATTTTCAAATCATGCATAATGCAAAATAAAAAGCTCTTAAAAGAAAAGAAATGATAGAATTAATTTCAATAAATATTGCAATGGAGGAAATTGGTATCATTTTCTAAAATGCATACGCCTGAAATTCTAAATTTAACCATATGTATTGAAATAACTGGATGGAAATTCCATTTTTAAGTTCTTCTCTAAAAGATGGAAGTCATGCTAATTTACAAATTTGGCACCGAAGTTTTTGCAAACTGCATTGCCATTGATAATTATGATAAATATGCCTCTTTCTGAAGTTTTTGCCTTGAGCAACCTTCGTTGTATGTACAGCTTATAATAAGTTCGTTATATTTGGATGGCACTGACCAAGATTTTTTTTAATCTGCTCTTGAACAAATCCAGTGAGATTTCAGCACAATACGGAACTTTCTGTCACCAAGTGTTAATTATTTGGATGTGGGATTTTTCTTGATCTGTAGGACTTAATTCTGACCTTCATCACCAAAACACCTAAGCCATCATATTTGAAATCATCCTTCAAATGCCTTCTAGATAGTTGACATACAAACAAGAGTGAAGAATATGAATTATTAGCAAGTAGGGCTGACCCATATAAACATGCGTAAAATGATTTTGTGTCGCATAAGCTGACACCTCTCTCACAACGGATTAAAGAATATGTTGGATTCCAGCCATTCCCAACATGTCATCAAGAGGACAAGTTGTTCTCATGCAATCGATGTTCATGGGAGGAATAACACCCTGGCTACTTTACCAAATTCTCGGTCCCTTTCAGACAGTTGATGTGATTTCTGATACGCTATTCTTAGGTTCAAGTCCTAATGGATCACAACAAAAACCTTATTGTTATGCTTTTCTGTTACGGGATTCATGCATATAATCTCATGGGTGGAATGCATAATTGCATAGTTTAATGAATTCCTTGATATGCATATCAGAAAAATGGATACCTGAACTCTATGCCAATATTCTTAAAGCTGCTTTTAGGGAAATTTTAACCTGATGAAGCAACCTTTTATGTAATTTCTTAGTGTTTGAGGGGAAGTTGTAGAGCCTGTTCCTGCTGAAAAAGAGATTATTCAATATAAAAGAATTGCACTTGGAGTTCAGGTTGATGAGACTTATCCATGTGTAATCTGTCATTAAAAGTTAGTGTTGTGAATCATAAGCTTATTTTATGTAATACTTCATTCTCAAATCTAAACACTGTATTGTATTGTTTTTTCTGTTTTTTTTGGTTCTAACAGCTCAAGAATGAAAGATTTTATTGCTTTGCAGAATTGGAAATGTCTCATATCATACAAATGTTTTTCTGGCACCATTAATGTCAGTTCAGTTTGCACTTTGACTGGATCGGTAGCAGGCAATTAGTCCCAAATATGGCAGACCAAGATAGAAGGATGGGGTTGCTTCACAAGCATATAGCACTATCCAAAATAAACAGGAGAATTATCTTAAATTGGATAAAATGTGGTTCCACGCATCACGCATCCCCTAAATCGATCATCATATTATGTTCCTCTAGAAACCATATTAAGCCCAACCAAGGATAATTGATTGCAATACGGAGTGTCTGATGCAATATTGGGTCAGACTAGTTCTGTTAACTTATAGGTTGTGGCTATTGGTGTCTATCACATAGGTATGGTGAACATAGGACATTGCCCACTTGGGGCAAGTTTAGGCATGCACTATAGTCACTAAAGACACTATGATTAAGCTCATCAACAATACTCCGTGTTTGTCTGCTTAATGCCGCACATGGTCACTACTGTACTTCCTGGAAATGTGTGATGTTGAAGATTTCTTCAGTTGACATATGCGTCAATTATCTCTTCAAATACAAGAAAGGAAGAATAAAACCGAGAAATCTTCATACCGAATGATTCTTGAAGGGAAGAGCATCGAACCTATTACATCCAACTCGCTGAATACTTAAAGTTGGACTTCTAACTCAGGAAGCACTTGGGTAATAAACTAAGCTGATCTGATCGCTTTGGAATGAGTATCTCAACTACTCATGTATTAGCTTTTCAAATTTTTTTCCCCACTAGATAGGGTAAAGTAGATGGAAGAATCGTCTGGTTGGCAAGTGTGTTGGATTAGCAATGAGGAGGAGCAAGCATTCACAAAAAGAAAGTGGGAAGCCCAATAAGCCTGTAGGATCATGGAAGTGACCTACATTCCCATATCAAGATTCATTGAGGTCATCGTCTTTGATGACATGAGCGTGTCCGATGTGAAAGGTGAAGGAAACAACCTTTGGAGTTTTGATGCAAATGCTATTGCCCGGGTCCATGGCATTGTATTCCAAAGCCAAAGGTACTGCATTCCGTTAGTGCAGCTTTTATTCCACAATTTTAAGTACATAAATTTGTCTCCTTGTCTGTGTTGGATTGAAGTTAGCAGGCAAATGAGGGGGGATGTGTGGGGTAATGGGATCCTGAAAAGAAATTGCAAGTGAAGTGGCATTCGAGATGGATTGGATTAGGTGAAAATTAATCTTGTTTGGATTAGAAACGAAACCGATCTCATCCGAAAGAATCAGTCCAGCACGTTTATTTGTAGTTTATTTATTAGTTTGGTGATTGATTCCAGTGAAAAGTTGTGTCATTAAAGAAAATATAGAAACTCTTGCATCCTCATAATGTTAAGTTGCTTGAAACATGTTGATACAACTCATTTTGTTCAAATCTTTTCAGAGATTTCTTCTTTCTCTTAACATTAAAATAATAAAAAGTTGAACTCTGTAACTAGATTCTAATGTAGGGACACAACAAATGCAATGGTCATGATATAATTTTGCGAAAGGTATTGTACTCACTTGCAGTCATTTTGCAGTAAAAATATACCAAGAGTATCATTATTAGCAGTGAATAGTGTTTTCTCAACATCTCAAAATTCCTAAATAAAAAGTTGGAGGAAATTTCAAAACCTTTCCAAGGATCATTATTAAGATGTCTTTCCCACCTTCGCGATCACAGGGTGACAACATCTGGCCTCACCGTTCTCTATAATGCTCTGTTGTACTGTTTGCATACGATATTGATAGCCATAACTCATTGCGAGCCTGTACACAGTTTAAAGCTAGATATCACCTCAGCTCATATGCTCTCTCTCTCAGCAATAGCAATATAACAAGTTTGTGGCAGTGAGGCTGGGAGCTGTACTGCTTTCAGGAAGCTTTTATAACCACTGCATTCTGTTCCCCTCGAGTCGTGTCCCTTTCTCCAGAAACTGCATGCTAATATAGCCCCACTTATGCCTGAAAGCTGTTCCTGAGTTCAATTTGTACTCCCACCACTCACATTTTTAAAAGCAAATGATGGAATGATTGAGTATTCGAGAGGTCTGCAGGATCCGTCAAAAATTTCACTGGCCCTGCAGATGAGATAAACTTTAAATGCTAAGAATTCATATTCCAGGTGGTTCCTTTCGCTTTGCCATTCATAAGTAGATAACAAGTTGTGCAGAAAACAATAGTCGTATAACATTTATATGGATCCTAAGAGATAGATCTTATAATTTGAACGCTAAAAAGAAAATGAAACACATATTTGCAATTGGAAACCAACAGGAGGTCAAACATGCAGACAGAACCAGATTTTACTGTGGAAAACTCCAAGTCTGCAGTCATTTTCCTTAACAACTCTCCTCAAATTTCTTCCTAATAGAAAATATTTGAATTCAACTATATTCTCAAGCCCCAATTCCCTAGGAATAGGAATAGCTCTGCAGTAATACCTTACACAGTAGAACAGTTCTCAGAAGATAATGACTTTAGCAGCACAGAAAACCAGTGAAGTTTCTTCCAGTTTAAACGTTTCATATTGGTCAAGGCTGAAGCTCGGAAGTAACAGACAGCTTACTGCCCATCAAGAAGGCAGAAAACTGTTCTTGGCCCTTGCCACAGAATTTACATAGACAACAATTACTATCACTTGCAAGTTCAGAGAATAAACCTTGTCATGGGGTATCAAAACAGGTGGCCAAGAAGCAGCAAATGAAGTCACAGACATTGCAAGTTTGAAACCATGCAAACTAAGATTTCTCAAGGAGACACGGTTTGTGTTGCGAGACAAACGATCCTCTTTGGGAAGGGAGACATAGTTTACTGGTATTGCCGCACCAACTGCTTTACCACTCTCCTTCTCCTTACCAGATGACATGATACCATGACGGGGAAAGGGGTTGAAACACGGCGACCTGTAGAAGTTCCGATTATCGTGTTGGCACTTGAGCTCTGACCCAGTGGCTTCTTCCCAGAAAATTGTCTCAATGGACCTGGCTTTGTCCCAAAAAGAGCTTCCAACTCTGCAGCAAACTGCTCCTGAAGACGTTTCTGCTCCTGCACATAATGAAATCTCAAATAGATGAATGATGATTTGATGAAAGATCTCACCATCATAATTAATGTAAAAAATAACCAATGAAAGAATAAAATAGATGCAAATTTCAGAAAAAATTAAAGCCCACCGTGATCTTTGTTTCTCATTCTTTTTTTTTTCCTACCAAAACATACTCCTCCAAACTTCCAAGCAGTGGAACCTGAAAAACAAAATAACATGTTCTATTTTCATAGTAAAAAATAACAAATATATTAAAGGATTTGTTTTATTTTCTTAAAGAACTTAATTTATTTTATTTTATTTTATTTGTATTTACTCATCATATATATATTTATCTCATTGCAATTTAATTTTATATAAAAAAAATTCAAAAATCTTATCTTATTAATTTTTTTAACAATCTAAAAAGGTGGTAATGATTAATCAATGCTTATATTTCATCAAGATATAGAGATAAAAATAATATACTTTATTGTGAATTCATTTTCAAGATGAAATAGAAATTTATTTATTTGCTGCACTTTCTCACAATTTTTTATCCGATTTTATAAAGCAATATTACATTAAGGAGATCATTAGCAGCATATTTTTTTCTCTATCCAAACTTTATAAGTAATTATTTTCCCTCTAAATGACTTTATGTTGCATCAAACTAAAGAATTATTTTGAATACTTAAACTTTTGACTTATCTACATATTTTTAACTCTAATTAATCTCAATAGTTAAAAACAAATATAAACTTAGTTGTCCTTGTATACGAAGAAAAGAAAGAAACTATGAAGATTTCGCATGTAAACAACATATCGCAATGTAATTTTAAATGAATTTTCCTTATAGAAACCATAAAGTTTTTATTAAAATATTCTGATAGTAAGTAAACAAATCTCACTAGCACTTTTATAAATTAACATTTCCATTATGTGTTTGTGCAAAAGACCTATTATATTACTTAATTTTATAATTTCTAAAAATTAGTATGGTAAAAATTAAAATTTTAGCTAAACTTATTGTGCTATAGAATTAATAATTGCAAGTATGGGTGACGTGGATGCCAATATATCCGCTCCAATCTAGATCCATATCCACTTTGGATAGAATGTTGATATGAAAATTCATATCTGGAAATAGATTCAGATATGTTTTAGAGAAAATGATCAGATGTGAATGTGCATTAGACCAAAAAAGTCGGATACCGATACGAATATCTGCCCCATGTGTATATTTTATATATTATTTTTATATATACTCAAATACAGATCTGGATATCCTTTAGATAATGGTTGGATACGAATACATATACATATAGGATATTTGGCCCCGTGTATGTTGGCCCAAAGGCCCATCACTCTAGTTTTGATGATGATTAACTCATGTAGTTATAATACTAATGATCTTGTGTTTAATTAGTATCAAATATTTGATCAAGATCTTAGTTGGTGTTTAGCTTCAACAAAAGATTTAAAGTCAAAATTTTAGAAGTAGCACGTGTCGATTCAAAAGCTCGCGCATCAAGATTGCATCAAGTACTCAAAAGAAATCTGGCTCATTGGGTTAAGGTTTGGACCAAGTCAAGAAGGAGAAGAAGACCTTCAAAAGAAGATTTTCAAGAAGACTTGTGTCATGATTGTAAGTGTCAAGATTTTATTTTTAGATAAAATATAAATGATAGATTAGTTGGTGGATTTCTCAAGTTCATATACACTCACACACAAGATTTATATGTGTTTTTATAAATGAGTTTTCGTTTTGAAAAATACCGGTTTGATTTTTAAGATCAAAAATATACATGTGTTTTATCAAAACTTATTTTAGAGCTTAATGTCAAAAACATAGATATTTCATCATATATGTGTAGTGGATTATATCCATACACACTAAGCTTCAAAAGTGTTTAAAATATCTTGTTTTTGTATTTGGAGAAGTTTTGAAAAAATCGTTTTTCAATTTGGAGATTGTTTTTGGAAAATACAGATTTCTGTTTAAGGCAAAATTTCTATATTACAAAAATAGTTCAAAATATTATAATATATTTTGATTTTTACTCAAACATGTTTGTATTTTAAAATATATTAATGAACTTATTTTTGTAGAATTTATGAGAATTTATAGGATTTTATTGAAGGTAAAAAGACCGAGTTTTCAATCCCTAAAATATGTTATTCTGGTCTTCTGCCGGTCGATCGGGTGGTCGACCGACATGCACAAACGTGCACAGCCTTGTTTGGCCGCCAGAGAGTTCTGCTCTCTGGAAATGGCCCCATTCGACCGACAGAGAGCTTCTACTCTCTGTATCCAAGCCACAGTCGACCGGCAGGTCGAGAAATCTGACTGTTGGCCGATATACCGGCGGTTGACCGACAGCAAGATTTTCCTGTTGTGTTGTCCCCAACGGCTAATTTTTTGTAGCCTATATATTGGGGACCCCTTGGACTGTTTTCCATAAGATTTAAAGTGAGTTTTCAAGATAGTTTTTCTTACACTTCTAAGTGTTTATCTCCTCTTGTTATAGAGCCAAATACTTCCATTAAAAGGAGAGTTTATTAAGAGTTTTCAAAAGTGATTTCTTGAGTTTTTCACCACCAAATCAATCCTAATTTTCTCACATACACTTGAGCTTTCCATTGCTATATCTATCCTGTAGGAGAGTTGTTATGAGAGTATTTTTAGGTGATCAAAGTGTTTAGATCACCAAGTATTTTACTTTGTATTTGAGGAGGCGGACTTGCGGGTTCGCATTGTTTCGAGTTCTAGTGAGAGCTCGGTGTAGAGGTGCGGCCTCGGCAAGCTAACGTGCTTGCGTGTGTAGTTCTTGCGAGAACAAGAGAGGGACTAGTGAGTCCAAGGAGTTCTAGTGTGAACTCGTTGTAGGTGTTGCGGCACCGAGTGATCTGGTGGGATCGTTTATAGTGGAAGTCCTTCATAGTGTTGAAAGCGGGGACGTAGACAAGGGTGCTCGAAACTCAAAATAAATCTCCCGTGTTTGTGATTGCTCTTTATCTATCTCTCACTTGTATTTATATCTTACTTGCTTACATTGCTCATCTATTTATATGCTTGATATATATTGTGCTTAATTGTTATATGCTTGGGATTGTTTGTTCACACTTGTATTCAATCAAGAGAGTCATAGGGCACCTCAATTCTTATCTAGAGGAATCTTGAGGAGATAGTTCAGAGCCCTTCACCGAAAATTCGGCTACACTCTTATGTTATACTTAGTGTGTTTAACATAATAGTTTTTAGTTAGCATATATAGTTTTAATTTCGTATTAATTTATCATTAGACTAGCTAGTCACTTATTCACCCCCTCTAAGTGATTTCAATTGGTATCAGAGCTTGGTGCTCTTAATTTGGGTCTAACAACCTAGAGTTAAAGATCATTATTTTTGACTAATCACAATATTTATGCACAAACATGGATTTCATGTCACCTCCCACTTTTGACATTCTTAACATCCAAATTTGGAAGGTTAAGATGTCAATGTACCTCAAAGCCCTAGATATTCATGTTTATTTTGCCACTATTAAAAATTCATGTTGTTTAAATGGCAAACACCTTGAGGCTAATGCAAAAGCCATCCATGCTTTAAAGTCAACCTTAAATGATAAATATTTATTTAGGGTTTCTAACTTTAATTCGGCTTTTATAGTATGGAACTCTATAGTCTCTCTTGGCGAACAAGAGCAATACTATGCGGGGAGTAACTCGGATGATGGAAGTGATGCTTCCAACTTGTGCAACATGGTCTAAGGGGATAACCCCCTTGAGGTAAATTCTGAATCCGAATTTGATGAGGATGTTGACATGTCTTATGAAGAACTTGCATCTTTTTGTCAACAACTTCTTGAAAAATATGATTTGCTTAAAAAAGGATAATAATAAATTGAAAAAGAACAACACTTCTTTGATAAAAGAAAATGACTCTATTAAAATAAATTGGAATGCATTTCAAAAGAAAACGAATTTTTGAAAAGGATAATATTTCTTTGACTTCTAAATTAAATGATATTTGTGAAGGAAATACTACTTTGAAAAATAAAATTATTTTAGTAAAAAAAGAAAAAGAAATTATTTTGGAAGAAAACAACTCTTTGAAAAGAAAATTTATTTCAAAAGAAAAGGAAAACATTTTTAAAAGAAAAAAGTGTTGATTCTCATTCTCACCATGCTTTTCATGCCACTATTGATAAAAATG
Organism: Agave tequilana; assembly: GCA_038442645.1. Lineage (NCBI taxonomy): Eukaryota > Viridiplantae > Streptophyta > Magnoliopsida > Asparagales > Asparagaceae > Agave > Agave tequilana. Next base: position 99,949 of record JAVJIF010032557.1, read on the forward strand.
AGATTCAATCTTTAAAAAATAAAATAGATTGTTTGAGCTCAACTTTGAGCAATTGTGCATTTAACCATAATACATTGGAAACCTTGTTTCAAAAGAAACAAGCTCCACATGTACATGCACATCACCCACGACATACATATGCACGCTTTGCACATCATAATCATACTCATTCTCTTGTGCATACTAGAGTATGCAAGTGTACACATTGTGGCCGCAAAAGCCATTTAGCAAAATTTTGCTTTATAAGATAAACTATATTAATTTTACTAATAAAAATGTTTGGGTTCCAAACAACGCTAACCCCCGTGGACCCAAAAGAAAATGGGTACCAAAATCCTCACCTCTTATATTTGATGTAGGTATGGGCTCTCACATGACGTAAAAGAATTGGTGCCTTGGTGGTGGATGCATGGGCTAGACGGACATACAATTGATGCACCACTATTAAGAAAGTTTGATGGGAGGACCACCATGTTTGGAGACATAGAGTATAGTACTTGTGGTTTGGTAACTATCTCTAAACTTCTATTTTATTTACATGCTTTTACATTAATAATTTTTAGCATGTTCATGTTTTGTGTTTATACTTAATGTGGTGTATACTTGTTTAGATGTAGTTTTTATTAAAACTTGTGTTTATATTTGTACAAGTAGTGAGCAACATTTGATTCTTATATGTTTGTACTTCATTACTCATTTGTACTCATTACATGTACATGTATAACCTAGTTTTGATGATTTCCTCATTTACACTTGTTTTGCCTATCTTTATGCATGTTTTGTTTCATGTATATGTTACATTTATTTAAAACTAATAAATATATATGTATACCCTTGAGTCATTTGCCTTCATGCAAATACTATTATGGACTCTTTTTATGTTTGAAATATGTATGCATATTTCTAGTTTTGATAAAACATACATATACCTTGAAGTTTATTTTTACATGAAAAATAAATTTTTATGATGTTTGATGTCTTGAGCCTCATTGATTATTTTCATGAATATGCTCATTGACTATTTTCATGAATATGCTATTCACATGATGTTTGTGCACTCATTATTTTTGTTTACTCATGATTTTGTTTTCATAAGATTTTATGAGCTTTATAGATTTTGAGTGTCAACTTTTGTGTATTTAGTATGATTCATGTGATATATATGTTTGTTTTCATGTTTGAAGGATTTTTAACTAGTTTTTCAAAAATTACTTTAAACTAGTTATTTATTCTTCAATGAGTAGAGTTTTCAACTTTTATAAAATATTTTCAAACTCTTATTTTTGAAAACCCTTACCAGCCCTTAAGGGCGGATGGATGGGCGACCATACCTTGTATGCTCTAATTGAACATCTATTTAAACATGTGCATGAATAGGATGGTTAGGTATGAGTTATACACATGAACTTCATGAAATTCTATTTTTGTATACTCATATTGTTTTCTTATATATGTATGCTTCAAATTTTTAAATAATATCAATTTCAATTGGTATTTTTATTTTCATACATATATAGGATTTGATTGTGCTTGCTTTACAATAACCTTACTTGTTTAAAGCACAAATTATGTTTATGCTAAGCTTGCCTTATATCTTGATTTCAATTGGTATCTCAATTGGTTTTTTAATAAACTTATGCATTATTTTCAATTCATATTTAAATTGATATCAAAATATACTTCATATTTTACCATTTATTTGATATCAAAATTTATAATATACTTCAATTGGTATCTATATGCTTCGGTTTCAATTTGGTTTCCATTTCATATTGGTATCAAAAATGTTTTACCTTTTATTTGATATCAAAATTTACCATATATTTCAATTGGTGTCAAAATACAAAATGTTTTACTTTCATTGGTATCAAAATATATAAGGTTTTCAATTTCAATTGGTATATAAAAAATTTTCAATTTCAATAGGTATCAAAAATCTTATGATTTTGTTTACTTACAGGTGGTATCTCAAAATTTGATTTGTAGATTCAAGAAAATTCAAAATTTATCTTTAAAGTGATGTTTAAAAATGTTTTGATATGTATTGCTTATATTTAAGGGGAACTTAACATCTCTTCTATATGTAGATTCATGTTGAGTGTATCTTATATTGAGGAGCTTCACATCTCTTTTTTATGTGGTATACGTGTATATGGGGAGCTTAACATCTCCACGGATGCATTGTATATTATGCTTTATATGAGTTAGGGTTTTGTCATTCCTTCTTTATGTAATGCATGTATGCAGGGAACTAACTTAATGTCTTCCTCTTCATGAATGTATATCGCATATATATCCTTATTATTGATTTATTTTTCACCCCTTTGTTGATGATTGATAAAAAGGGGGAGAATGATTTTGAGTTTATATATGCATAATGATTTTGAGTTTATGCATATAATTGAGTTTATGCATGTTCTATGTTTATAAAAAGAAAGGGAGAAGGATTTTAAAAGTTTATACAAAAAAGGGGGAAAAGGTTTTCGGGAAGAAGAATTTTTGATTTATGCATGTTTCTCTCACCTTATTTATGCATATATATTTGTTTAGTTTTATGCACTTCATTGAATATCCATTTGTTTATTGTTATGCATGAGCTAAGGGGGAGCTTCTATGAAGCTTAACTTTAATCAATGTATATATAACTCCATAAGTTTTGTCATCATAAAAAAGCGTGAGATTGTTGGCCCAAAGGCCCATCGCTCTAGTTATGATGAAGATTAACTCATATAGTTATAGTACTAATGATCTTGTGTTTAATTAGTATCAGATATTTGATCAAGATCTTAGTTGGTGTTTAGCTTCAACAAAGGAGTTAAAGTCAAAGTTTTGGAAGTAGCACGTGTCGATTCAAGAGCTCGCGCATCAAGATTGCATCAAGTACTCAAAAAGAGTCTAGCTCATTGGATTAAGGTTTGGACCAAGTCAAGAAGGAGAAGAAGACCTTCAAGAGAAGATTTCCAATAAGACTTGTGTCATGATTATAAGTGTCAAGATTTTATTTTTAGATAAAATGTAAATGATAGATTAGTTGGTGGATCGCTCAAGTTCATATACACTCACACACAAGATTTATATGTGTTTTCATAAAAGAGTTTTCGCTTTGGAAAATACCGGTTTGATTTTTAAGATTAAAAATATACATATGTTTTATCAAAACTTATTTTAGAGCTTAATGTCAAAAAAATAGATATTTCATCATATATGTATAGTGGATCATATCCATATATACTAAGCTTCAAAAGTGTTTAAAATATCTTGTTTTTGTATTTGGAGAAGTTTTGAAAAATCGTTTTTTCAATTTGGAGATTGTTTTTGGAAAATACAGATTTCTATTTAAGACAAAATTTCTATATTACAAAAATAGTTCAAAATATTTATAACATGTTTTGATTTTTACTCAAACATGTTTGTATTTCAAAATATATCAATGAACTTATTTTTTGTAGATTTATGAAAATTTATAAGATTTTATTGAAGGTAAAAAGACCGAGTTTTCAATCCCTAAAATATGTTATTCTGGCCTTTTGCCGATCGACTGCACGGTCGACCGATCCAGAGGTCAGTCGACCAGGCGGTCGACCGACGTGCAAAATTCATCAGGTAGGTCGACCGATGTGTACAATAGCAGAATAAGTAACAGGTCGGTCAACTGCCCGATCGACCGACCCGTAGACTGAAAATTGCAGAAGCATGTCTGCGGTTGACTGACCTACAGAATCCAAGGCACAGTGGAATTGGCTTAGCGGTCGATCGCATATGACACTCTACGTAGTCGGTCGACCACCTGATCGACCGAACAACAGAGAGCAGAAGAGCGCAGTTAAAGTTTTTGCCCAACGGTCGACTACATTCCGATTTATTTTAATAGAGAGACTTGTGTCCGTCCAAAAGGACTTGAGCTCAAATCCTTTCCACTTAAATTTTACCCTCCGACATTCGAATATAAGATTCACTTCGTTGAAATTGATCTATATTATTTCAAGTATTTATAAACCAAAAATTAAGTATTTTGAATACTTTTTACCCATCCATCAAGAGACGCAAAATGGACGACCGAAAGTAGTGAGTTGGTTAAATCTATTTCTTCAGACATACAAATTCTCGATCCGGCCATTTCATTATGATCTAAACATTTAAAAACCCCTACAAACCAATTTTTGTAAAGTTTCAAATGTTCTACACCGTTAAACTAACCAACTCACTATTAGGTCGTCTGTTTTTTCCATACTTAATGCATGAGCAAAAAGTATTCAAAACACTTGATTTTTTATTTATAAATACTTGAAATAATAATGATCAATTTTAATAGAGTGGATTTATTCAAATGTCAGATGTTGGTATTTTAGTGGGAAGGATTCGGCCTCAAATCCTTCCGTAATGACACAAGTTTATATATATATATATATATATATATATATATATATATATATATATATATAGAGAGAGAGAGAGAAATGTATATCAGCCTACGTTGAGAGAACTCTCTCAGCCTGCGGTGACGTGGCTCAATTTTGTCACCCCACTAACTTGCGGCCCGCTTATAGAAAGAAGTTAAATTACTAAATACCCCTTACGAAAAGCTACTCTTTCGGTAACTTTCGTTATTGTTTATTATTATTTGCCCACAAGGCAATTTTTGGACCGCTCGTTATCAGATTTAGATTATTATTTATTATTATTTTCTCCCTTTTTTGCCGCTCTTTATAGGATTTAGGTTATTATTTATAAATTATTTACAGTGCAAATGTAAACAATGAACGACATTGCGACCAAGGTCGCATAAGTCTACAGTGCAAACATAGACATCTGCGACCATGGTCTATATTGCGATCAAGGTCGCAATCATCTACAGTGCAAACATAAACAACTGCGACTAGGGTCAATAATGCAACCAGGTCGCATAAGTATACAGTACAAACATAAACAACTGCGACCAGGGTCGACACTGCGACCATGGTCGCATAAGTATACAGTGCAAACATAAACAACTGCGACCCGGGTCGACACTGCGACCAAGGTCGCATAAGACTACAGTGCAAACATAATCAACTGCGACCCGGGAATTAAAAAATGACGTTAAATACACTGCGACTATGGTCGCAGGACACTACAACGCATATTGAGACAACTGCGACCCATGTCGCAGTATGTAATAAAAAAAAGGACCTTTCATATACTGCGACCAACGTCGCATTCGTATAAAATAAAAGACCAAAAAAAAAAATTAAAACTCTACGATCTAAGTCGAACAGATCTACAACTATAATTTTAACTACTGCAACTATAATTTTAACTACTGCGAACGAGTTCGACAAATAGTGTATGAAAAAAAATTTTGGCTTAAAAAATATTAGCAAGGTCGCATACATATACATCGCTTTTTCAAAAAATACTACGACCATGGTAAAAATAAAAGGAAATATTTTTACATTAGGTAAAAGTTGTGAGTGAGGGTATTTTCAGAAAATACAATGTTGAGGTGACTGACATTAAATTAGGCGGGATTGTTCAGGCTTTTGTCCGCCAAAATTTATGACAGATTTGTGGATCTGATGTTGCCACGTCCCACCGGCTGAGAGAGTTCTCTCAGCCGCAGGCTGAGGTACAGTAACCCCTATATATATATATATATATATATATATATATATATATATATATATATATATATATATATATATATATATATATATATATATATATATATATGGGCTTACTGTACCTCAGCCTGCGGGCTGAGAGAGTTTCTCAGCCTGCGGGACGTGGCTGAATATAGGCCACACATCGGTCGCAGAGTGTGGGCGCCACAAAAAATAAAAAAATCCCGCCTAAACAATCGTGAATCAAAATGACAAAAATACCCCTTTTAAATGACGACTGCGACTTCTAGCATTCAAAAGTAAAAAAACATTCCATGGTCGCAGACTTAATACAGAATAAAGAATACAAGACAAAAAATGCTATCGCATAGCAATGCGACCTCCTTCGGTACTGCGACCAAATTCGCAATCTTCTTTCTCATGCCTTATGTAAAAGAAGTAATTAATATTATATCTACCGTGATACAACACCAGTCTAGAAAAAAGAGATGCACTAATGTTAATCTCGAGAAAGGAAAGATGTGCACCATACGTAATCTAAAGATATAGCCAAACAATTCTATAAAAAGTTAATTTGTACTTCGGATTCTCCAGCAATAAATCTTCAATTAAATATTTAATTTTTTTTACCACTTCCTACCATACTCAACCCTCACCTGTAACAATTATTATTACTATTCATGTTCTTCCACAATATTGACCTTTATATAATGCTTGTAACTAATATATTACCTCATACCTAAAAAACTATAATTTTGCTCTTCCTTTTCAATTTGATTTCAAAAACTTTCAAAAAAAATTCATTCTTGAATCATGTCTTCCTCATCTTCTTCCTCTGAACACTCAGAATTCAACTTCAATCAATCCCCCACCGGTCCTTTGTCTTTAGGATATTCTAGTGAATCTCATACCAGTCTGGACTTCACTCCTTTGACTATCTCACTACATCAAATAATGTATTAACTGATCCTCCTATTCATGATGATAATGAATTTTTCATGTGCGTTAGTGAAGAAGACATTATTCCTCTGCCACTTGACGGAGACATGCTTGATGAAAGCATGTCCTCTGATGCTGTAGGCTCGCTTCCTAGCAACGGGTCAGACGAAGAGCTTGATAGAGACGATCCATTCTGGGAGTTCATCGGTGAAACAAAAAAACCTCAAGATGATGAGGAAATAAGTGATGAAGAGGAAGAGCAGAAGAATGAAGACGATGAATCTGCTTATGATGGTGATAATGACGAGGATTAGGATTTCCTGATCTTCTGATATTCAATTATATTTTGTCTTCTTTTAAAGCTTTTAATTCTATTTTTTTGTAAGGTCTCTTTCTCACTATATTAACTTATAAGCTCTTTTAATTACATATCCAAACTGCGACTGCTGCTCTTAAACACTGCGACCATAGTCGCAACCCTACTATGGATGCAATTTATGGTCGCAGTTAATCATTTATCAGTTCCCAATGTGACTTTGGTCGCAATAATGTACTGTTTTGGAGTTCAAAGTAATTTAAAGTTATAGTGTATTAACTTTTAAACTGTTTTGGATAACTGAACAGTCACCTAGGAAGTATACAATTTTTGGGAAAAGATAGAAAATATATTTGAGAGATATTCACGTGGTCCGAGAGCTTAAACCTTTTGGAATTCCGGGATTAAATACATATAAAGGGTCATGAGCAAAGGATTAAAAAACATACTAAGTTATTTTTTGCTCAAACTCGTTACTCTCACTGTTCCGAAAATACATTCAAAAAATGTCTTCACCATCACCACCGTCTTCACCGGAAAGAAGCCAATCATCAAATGATGATTTTATGTTTAGTTCTGAAACAATGTCTCGCTATGGGTCAGAATCTGAGCTTGATACAGACGACCCTTTCTGGGAGTTCATTGATGAACCAAAACACAAACATGAAGAGGAAGAAAGCGACGATGAGACTGTACCTGAAGAGGAGGAAGAGACAGAAGACGAAAGCGATACAGAAGACGAAAGCATGACTCTTGACGACGAATCTGATTACTATGGTGATGACGACGATTAGAAGTTAAAAAATTGTATTTTGTTTTTCTTTTTAAATATATATAAATCTGTTTTCTAAAGTTATTTGTGTGAATTACATTTTTTACTACTATGTATTGGTTGAAATACTGCGACCATGGACGCAGACTTAATAAATACAATGCGACCAAGGACGCAGTTGCTGGTCTTTAATCTTAATCAACAACAACACTGCTACCTTGGTCGCAATTTCTGACCGTAGTCTTTATAATATAAACTGCGACCTTGATCGCAGTTGTTGGTGTTTAGTCGTAATAAAATACACAGCGAACTTGGTCGCAGTTGCTGATCTTTACTCTTAATCAACAACATCACTGCGACCTTGGTCGCAGTTGGTGGTATTTATAAATAATCAACAACACTGCGACTTTGGTCGCAGTTGATGAACGCAGTCTTAAAAAAATAATCTGCAACCTTGGTCACAGTTTTTTGGTCGCAATGTCGACCCTGGTCGCAGTTGTTTCTGTTTGCACTGTAGTCTTATGCGACCTTGGTCGCAGTGTGGTCTCTGGTCCAAGTTGTTTTGTTTGCAATGCATGACTGCGACCAAAGGTCGTAGTTTATTAAAAAACAAATATGCTTTTTATTTATTTTCACGCATTTATCTCCAGGCATGTGAAAATGATAAAAAAACGATCTCTTATACAATAAGATTGAGTGTTACAATATAGCAGTAGAAAGAAAACTAAACATCAAAAAGAGCCATTGTTGACTAAGAGCAGTGTGTTATTGAGGTCTTTTATTTATGTCCAGGCATTTTATCTCCAGGCATGTGAAAATGATACAAAACGCTCTCTTATACAATAAGATTGAGTGTTACAATATAGCAGTACAAAGAAGACTAAACATCAAAAGAACCAAGAAGACTAAACATCAAAAGAGCCCTTGTTGAATAAGAGCAGTGGTGTTATTGACGTCCCCGTGTACTAAAAAACTGTGGACGTCAAGGACCATGACTTCTTCCCTTGTGGACGAATATCGATCAAGTTCACCGGCCAAAATATTCTCCCACAGGCCCAGCGAACCTGAAAAAGGACAATCAAGCTCTGGGTCTTCTTCGTGCATAGGGTCATCTTCATCCATGGAGGCAGGCCCCTGTTAGAGACTCTGAAGAAGGTGAAAATTCTCAGAGCAATTGCTCTCAAATGAACACAGTCTAATTATGGGCTGTTAAAGGGAGAGGGTGAGCCCTATTTATGGGCAGCCCATAATAACAGCTTCGGGAAACAGCGAATGGTGCGGGTTCATCAACGTAGACTTGACGTTTAAAAAGATCTCATAAAATCTTTATGACAGGTCGCGTCTCACGGAGTCGGTCCAAGTCGCATCAGACAACAGACAACTTTTCATTTTCATTTAGATTCAAAAAAATGACTTAATCCAAAACAACACTTAATAAAATAAGAACACGGCGACCTTGGTCGCTATGCATGTTAATCTAAAGGAAAACACTTACTTAACGTACTGCGACCAAGGTCGCAGTCCATGTAAAGCGACCTAAGACTGCAGTTGCTGGCCATCTTTATCAACAACAACACTGCGACCTTGGTCGCATTTAACAATGTACACTGCGACCATCTTATCCTTAACAACACTGCGATCTTGGTCGCAGTAATAATTATATTATTTCACCCTTAAAAATTTTTAAAATGAAAGGTTGCGACATTGGTTGCAGTTGCTGGTCGCAGACTAATAAATACACTGTGACCTTGGTCGCAGTTGCTGGACTTTAGTCTTACTCAACAACAACACTGCTACCTTGGTCGCAGTTTCTGACCGTAGTCTTTATAAAATAAACTGCGACTTGATCGCAGTTGTTGCTGTTTAGTCTTAATAAAATACACAGGTTGGTCGCAGTTGCTGTTCTTTACTCTTAATCAACAACATCACTGCGACCTTGGTCGCAGTTGGTGGTTTTTATAAATAATCAACAACAACACTGCGACTTTGGTCGCAGTTGATGGCCGCAGTCTTAAAAAAATAATCTCCAATCTTGGTCGCTATTGCTGGTTTTTAGTCTTAATCAACAACAACACTGCGACGATGTGACACGTCACCGCAACAGTTGCTTAGTCGCAGTCTTTGGTCGCAGTGTCGACCCTGGTCACAGTAGTTACTGTTTGCAATGTATCTTATGCGACCTTGTCGCAGTGTCATCTATGATCATAGTTGTTTTGTTTGCAATGCATGGCTGCGAAAAAGTTCGTAGTTTATTAAAAAAAACAAATATGCTTTTTATTTATGTCCAGGCATTTATCTCCAGGCATGTGCAAATGATACAAAACGATCTCTTATACAATAAGATTGAGTGTTACAAATACAGCAGTACAAAAGAAGACTAAAACATCAAAAAAATCCCTTGTTGACTAAGAGCAATCTTCTTCTTGAGGTCTGGTGGCAGCAGGAATCAATAAGATTGAGTGTTACAAAGAAGACTAAAAATCAAAGTAGCCAAGAGACTAAACATCAAAAAAATCCCTTGTTGACTAAGAGAAATCTTCTTCTTGAGGTCTGGGTGGCAGCAGAATCAATAAGATTGAGTGTTACAAAGAAGGACTAAACATCAAAGTATCCAAGAAGACAAAACATCAAAAGAGCCAAGAAGAGCCCTTGTTGACTACTAAGAGCAATCTTCTCCTGGAGGTCTGGGTGGCAGCAGAATCTTTCGTTTATGAACATCTCTTCACCAGAAGGTTATCCAGTGAGCATGGAGTTTCCTCGATGTCATTTCTGGGGTAAGAGAGGAGGTTTTAGACCTCACGGGAATGCTACCCCCACTATATCCACCACATCCCCCGCCGCCATACCCACTCTGACCATCCGTTACCAGCAAGCTTGACTGGTGCATCAAGTCAGAGAAGATCTCGGTGAGGATTAAGTCCTCGTCAGGGATCATGACTTCTTCCCTTGTGAACGACGAGGACCATGACTTCTTCCCTTGTGGACGATGAGGTCTATGACTTCTTCCCTTGTGGACGAACATCGATCAAGTTCGTCAATAGGGTCATCTTCATCCATGGAGGCAGGCCCCTGTTAGAGACTCTGAAGAAGACGGAAATTCTCAGAGCAATTGCTCTCGAAAGGAAAACAGTCTAATTATGGACTGTTAAAGGGGAGAGCGTGAGCCCTATTTATAGGCAGCCTATAATAACCATAATAATGGTTCATTAATCAGAATCGTCGGCATTAATGGTCTCCAACCGCCAGCGCCGGTTTGGCATTAAAGACATTAACGCCTAAACCCAATGAAGAACCGACGCGTAGACAACCGCTTCGGGAAACAACGAATGGTGCGGGGTTCGTCAACATAGACTTGACGTTAAAAGATCTCATAAAATCTTTATGACAGGTCGCGTCTCACGGACTGACTCCAAGTCGCATCAGACAACAGACAACTTTTCATTTTTCATTAGATTAAAAAAATGACTTAATCCAAAAAACAACACTTAATAAAAAACACACTTACTTACGTACTGCGACCAAAGTCGCAGTCCACGTAATGCAACCCTAGATTGCAGTTGCTGGCCATCTTCATCAATAACAACACTGCGACCTTGGTCGCATTTAACCATGTACACTGCGACAAAAGACTTTGGCTAAGGTCGCAGTTTAAATGTACAATGCGACCAAAGACTCTGACTACATTATATTCAAAAAAAATAATTACTTAACGTACTGCGACCAAAGTCGCAGTCCATGTAATGCAAACCCTAGATTGCAGTTGCTGGCTATCTTTATCAATAACAACACTGCGACCTTGGTCGCATTTCACCATGTACACTGCGACCAAAGACTTTGACTAAGGTCGCAGTTTAAATGTACAATGCGACCAAAGACTCTGACTACATTATATACAAAAAAAGTTAAACTATAAAGTAGAATTATATCGCAGGCTGAAAACATTGATCTGAAAAGATTTTATATTTTCAAAAAAAAATTTATCCCAGGCTGAAAAGGAGAAAACTACATCTTTCAAAAAAGAGGTAAAGAAATAAGGCGAAAAGTAATTTATATCCTATAAAGAGCGGCAAAATAAAAGGGGGGAAAAATAATAATAAACAATAAGGAAAAGTTATCATAAGGGGTATTTGGAATTTAACTTCTCCCTAAAATCGGGCCGCAAGTCAGTGAGGTGACAAATCGAGCCACGTCACCGCAGGCTGAGAGAGTACTCTCAGCCCGCGGGCTGATATACATTTTTCTATATATATATATATATTATATATATATATATATATATATATATATATATATATATATATATATATAT